>OMNZ01048052.1:5424-23020 GCA_900303255.1 Lesueurigobius sanzi | reverse complement strand
ATTTTGGATCCTATTTATATATTTGGTCATAAAATACAGTTTTCCCAAGAAAAAAAATGCACTTTTTAAAAAATAGATTAAAATAAACACGGATTGTGTGGGGAAAGTGGCAAGTCCCCAAAAATGGGGACGCTAGGGCTTAAGAGGTTAATCAATCAATTTATTTTTGTAACGCCCAATATCACAACAGGAGTCATCTCAAAGGTCGGTATGGACAAAGACAAATCAATATCAGACATCAAGAATGATCAAAAAGTCACACGTCAGAGATAAATGAAATGTCACAACCAGATGTAATGTCCCGTAAATAAGTAAATCAGACATAACAAGCTTAGAGTATCCCACATCCTTAGACCCTCCTCCACGGCGAGGAACAACCCTTAAAACCACATGGGAGAAAAGGGGACCCATTTTGGGAGGGATCCACCCCTATGGACAGATGGGCCAGTGGTTGACCAGAGTCAAATGGCTATGTCCAGCGAGAGTTGCAGAGGCCGTTAAACTGGGAGATGGCCTCACGCAGACAAAGAGTCCTGCAATTAATATAAATCCTAAACCTATGGAGCCGGTATTTGTTTATAAAGTAAAAATGTTGAAAAAGAGAAACATGAGCGACTTTAAAAAAAAAGTTGCTCATGTTTCTTTATTTATAGTGATATACATGGCCTATGTTATTATGTGCAATATATAGATTATCTAATCATCGGCAAATCATTATCATGAGCCATGTTTCGCGTATCGTATCGAATGGTGAGGTACCCAGAGGTTCCCACCCCTACACTTAATAAACCCACAGCCTTTTAACACTGGAAGACACTGTCATGTCATGTGTAAGATCATTTATAACTTATCTTTTTCATCAAAGCCCTTAGTTTGATCTGACTGATAGAATTTCTTGATACATAACGGCAGTTCAGTGGTCAAAATGTCATCTGTCTACCGTCTCTTTATCAAGAAATGTGCAGATGTCTCAATTTATTGAACTTTGTTTATTTGTCTACCTGCATGTCTGAGAATTAATGTTTGACTGAAGTAGAATTTGGCAGTTTGCCTGGAGACTCTGTACCGTAATTTGTTTTGTACAAGATCCAATTAATTCTTCACATCACTGAATGCATTGTACCATGTATGTCCTGTACAGTACGTTTCGTGATAACATTATAATCCTTCTAACACTGTTGAGGCAGCTTATTAGCTTTCTTTTGTCTGGCCTTTGGGTTGTTTAAAACTGAGGATTACAAAAGAAACATTCTTCAGGCCCAAATATTTGTGAGCTAGTACAACAAAACAGTCTTGTCCAAAGATGACTCATAAACTCTTGTGCACAAGCCAGTACTTAATATAAGAAAGAAAAGATCTATTTTTTTTTAAGACTGCCACTCTTTTTCAGGTTTTTGGCCAGTAAAGTAAAAATAAATTATGGCGATGAAATCTAAATAAATGTATAATTTTGCTTGCAGTGTCTCGTCTTAAATAAAATAAACACATGACTAGAAGAAAGAGCATCCTTAAAGCACTGTGCATGTTTTATCTGTGTCACCTCACAGTTTCTTGTCTTTGTTGCAGCCTGTTGTCATCGATCACGGAGCCAACGCAGCTTCAGGGAGACGGTGGGGAACCTCCGGCGTACGAGCCCAGCCACCCCCCCTCCATCGCCCCCTGTGAGGACGGATGTGACCAGGACAAGGTGGAGCAGGGCGGCATCAAGAGGGTCTGCTTCAAAGTCAACGAAGAAGACCAGGAGGACTCTGGCCATGACACCATGAGCTACAGAGACTCCTACAGGTACGAACTCACCCCTCGCCTGTGTGAAGGTGGTTACTGGAGCAAAGGGGAAATATGAAGGTTTAAGATAACACTTTCTTCAACTCTTACTTGACTAAATATCGGGACTTCGCTAAAGAAAGTTACTTGGTTGTTTCAGCTGAAATAAATGATACAAATATGAAAAGAAATACTGTAACGCCTTGAACACTGTGGCCTATACAACAATGCGGCTAATTCTTACATTTTTATCGACGCACAAACCCAACCAGAGCCGAACTGCGCCCTTCTTTCATTTGATTTGGGAGTGTGACTGACTCAGAATCAGTGCTGGCAGTTGTTACATGCATCTCCCACCTGAGGCATTCACCTGCAGCACCGTCAGCGGGGCTCCCCTTCAGTCTCTCCTCGCTGGTTGTTGCAAATTAAGTAGCCTATTCAGCTGCCTTTGCGCACTCCCAGTGGCGCAGATGGTAGAGCGGGTCATCTCACGATCAGAAGGTCGGGGGTTTGAATCCCAGCTCCTGCAGTTGTGTCCTTGGGCAAGACACTCCACCCAGTACCTACGTATGTGTGAGGGGTTGGTGGTGGTCGGAGGGACCGGTGGCGCAGAGCAGCCTCGCTTCTGCCAGTCTGCCCCAGGGGAAACTGTGGCTACAAATGTAGCTTACCACCATCAGCATGGAGTGAATGAACCCCCCTCCCTTTCATGTGTGAAGCGCTTTGGGTGTGACTTGTGGCATATGAAAAGCGCTATACAAATAAGATTCCCTCCCCTCTCCCCGCTGACCATGCGACTGACGAGTGAACACCAGCAGTGTGTGGTGCGGGTGTGTGGTGTGGCCACTGTGGTAGGGAACATTGGGACTTTTTATAATGAGAGGAACATCGGTGTCGGGGAACACAGGTACCCACCCTGTATCATAACGTGAACACATGCGGCTTATAGACCGGTGCGGCCTATATTTTCTTTTTTAATTTGGTTGGTGCTGCTTTTATCAGGTGCGCTCAATAGGCCGGAAATGATGGTAGGCATTTATGGAATAAATGGACATTATTGTTCTGTTTTATGGTTCTAGATAACCATAATTTAGTATAGGTATTGGAAAATGTATCATTTAGCTACTGGTATCGTAAACGAAGTATCGGTATGGTACTGGTATAGAAAAAAAAAACGGTATCCCATGACAAAATCACCACATTACTAGTAATTTAGCCTTTCCTTATGTATGAAATAGGCCTACCACACTTCTATAGAATGCTGTGACCATTTTAGACAATTTCACCCACTATGAAACGAGTACACTTCAATTGTAGTGCCTGATATACATTTAAAATCTCTTTTTTACCATTTGCTTGAGGCTATAATCTTTTCCAGATGTTGGCAATTTAACCGCAAGTGGAGTCCAAAAAAAGGACTTCAAAATGATGTCGTCGGACCTGCTTATGTCATCTGCTTGTTGCTGTAGTTCATTCAGATGTTGCCTGCGCAGTCCATGGGGCTCTTTTCCACATAACCCCACCCTTCACCACCCACAATGATGGAGTTATTGGTCGCTGGTGCGGTAGGCTGATGTATAATAGAGCCAAAAGTGTGGGGCGCGGCCTCCTCAGCGGCTCTATCATTAGAGCCCAGGCACGCCGGCTGCCTCACGCCAATAAAATGTTTTGCGCATAGTTTATGGGAGCATGCCCCAGTGAGGTGTTTACTCTTTCGAAGATGAATACCAAACTGTTTCTTTTAGATACGCAAGCAGATATGAAGGTGAGGAAGGGCCATTGTTTTTTAGAGGCGAGTGGTTGAAATGTTGAGATGGAGCAGATCACACCAAAACTCAACAGCTGCAAGTTTCTGACCAAGGACTGTCAGGAAAGATGCGTCACAGAGAGAATAGGAGGGACTGACTGTAAAACGTATAATAAAGGAGAGCTGCAAAGTAATAATTAAAGAAAAGTGGAGAGATTGTTAAAAATATGGTTTACTTTAGTTTTGCGTTCTGTCTAAATCCCCAAACATAAATGATCCTATTGTAAATGATCTTTTGCACAGATGCTACACTTGTATGGCTTACACCCAGAGCAAAGCTGTTACTAGACGTGGAATAATTGTGACAGTAGTGTTCACACTTTTGGCAGAAGCCATGTGTGGCTATATTTAGACTCTACCTTTGTGAGTGAGTATTCAGCTGGAACAGACACCCGATGTGCAGAGGCAGAAGCAGTGGGATATAAAATAGGACAGCGCTGCAAATCTAGAACTGGCAACAAATAAATGAATAGTGGAAGGAGGCTTGAGCAGAAAAAAAGATTTCTATGAATTTATGGAGGAAAGCCATCATTGTAGTGGCGTGTCGAAGCAGCTTTTGTGGAAGTGAGTGTGCCACATGTGCACATTCACATGTATGTCAAGAGCACAGAGTGACCCAGCAGGACAACCCCACACATTGTTCTCAATACATTTGTTTTTGTGCCAAGTCATATGACAAAGGAAGAAGCTGTGATTTTTTTTTTTTTTTTTTTTACTTTGTAGGCCAATTGTAATGTTAATTCAAACTGTGATGCTGCAAGGGAATTCACAAGCTCTCCAGGCACTGCATAATGTTAGTCCCATAAATCTCAGTCAGTCGGCTGAATCACTGCGGTTTTATCATTTAACTATAGGTTTCCTTAGAAATCTCAAATTATACTTTTTACACAAACAAGTCTTGTGCATCATCCCTGATTTCAAACACTGAGCCTTCTAGGTCAGTGGTAAATTAACTTGAACACAGATACACAATAAGGTCATCATCAGTACTGCTTCATTTGAATGTTAACCAATCAAAAATCAAAAATATGCTTGAACAATCAAAACATGTTGAGGTAAATGATTAACGCATCACTTACCTATTTGTGTGATGTAGAAGAAACGTAAACCGTAAAGTAACTAAAAGACAAGAAGAAGAATATGCTTGAACAAGTTCTTTCATCCTCTACAAACAGAGCAGGTAGATTAGAGTCATTAAAGGATGCTCTATTTTTTTCTTTAAAAATGCAATTTGAATTTGAAGTTTTAACAGTTTTGGTAAGTTACATTACATAAGGGCTGTATAGAATACATGAGAAAGCTCCAAAGCTGGCCAGGTTACTTGTTTTCTAATGCCCTGTTTGCTTGTTTGTCATGTTTTCCCCCTAAACCTCTGGTGGTTTTTGCTATAAGAAGCATTTAATTAACATTGGTCTAAATTTCTGTAAATCACAGAAGACGTTGAGATTATTTGACAGCATAATTACTGGACCGAGTTTTCCTTAGTTGTTTTGTGGTCGACATGAGTTTGAATCTTGCGCATCATTTGTTTATGCTTGTTGTTTATTTTTGTGTTTTTCCAGTGAATGCAACAGTAACAGAGACTCAGTCCTGTCCTACACCAGTGTGAGGAGTAACAGCTCGTACCTCGGCAGCGATGAGATGGGATCAGGTAAACTCTTTAGATAATTATAGTCCTTGAGAAGAGAAAAACAAAAGGTTACAGAAACATGTGTAATAAATAAAAGTGACCGACATTAGTGACTTAAGACTAACCCTCCCCAAACTTAGTCCCATGGACATTTGGAAGGAGGTGTTGTTTATTCTGTTGGCCTTATACCAGGCAACAGAGTCTAACCTGCAGAATATCACTGACTATACATCTATAATCCATTATTTACTTTATGTTTAGGTGATGAGTTGCCCTGTGACATGAGGATTCCATCTGACAAGCAGGACAAGCTGCATGGCTGCCTGGAGCACCTCTTCAACCAGGTAACCAATCAGCTGTGGACACTGTGCACACACTGTCGGCTGTGTTACAAATGTGACCCCTTAATGCTTGTGTAATAGTGCAAACAATTCTAAGTCCTTTATTCCCTGCTACATAAACAAAAAGCAGATTTGGTCGGTTGACATCTGGACTGAGTTAACTTGTGGCTCCTAGTGTCCTTGGTCAAGGGATCGGATTTTCTCAATTCCTTTTAGCCTCCTAATTTTGCTTCTTTGTAACTGATACACAAAGGTTCCACTGCTTTCGTGACTTATGAATCTATCTTTTGATCTTCCTCTTGGTAATGTTTTGTGCTAGAGCAAAACATTGCCATAAACAAAACCTAGCAGGTCTAGCATAGATAACACACTTCCTCATCATTATTATGAACCCAATCACCATTATTACCATCACCTATTATCAGCCATTTAAAACGACTTTGACAATTTCAAAGACATGGGATGCATTTATCCTATCTATCTTTATTATGCTTTGGTGACGAATTGATTTATGAAAGAAAAAACTCTTCGGTATAGCTCAATAAATTCCACTTGTTTCTTTTGCACATTGATTTGTGTAGGTTCTCAATCGTACAGGAGTTAACCATTGCTGAAAAAGGCTTTCTATTTCTTAAAAGTACTGGACGTTTTGCTCACTATCCCAAGAGCTTCGTCAACGGACTGATGGAGTCGACCGGGGGGTCCTAATATCAATTAGGGGGGAGGAGCTAGCCATATTGGTCCCACCCCTCTCTGTACCAAGACTACTTTTAAGCCTTTGTCTTTTACATTTAACCTAAAATCTACTCTCAATTTGCCCTATCTAATGTAAAAGGCTGCATTTACCTAGCTTTTTGTTTTATATATATATATATTTTTAAAGTCTTGGTGTACTAAGAAGACAATAAAATCACATTCCAAGACATGTGTTAAAAGTACAACAAATAAACGCGATTTCCACAATGAGTGGATATAATCCACTTTGCAATCTTTAAAGTATGTTATTGATGAAGTTTTTTCTTTCTCTGCACAGGTCGACTCTATAAACAATCTGTTAAAGGGATCCGTCATGACTAAAGCCTGTGAAGAGACAAAGTACTTTTACTCTGACCACAGCCATCCAGGTATTAGAAGCTTGTGTTGAGAAGTCGTCAGCGTTGCAGTGTTTTTACTAGCCTTACATAACCCAACTTCTGACACCTTCATGTGGGCTTGTGTGCGCAGAGTTTCGTCAAACAGAGGACTGGACGGTTCGCTGTCGTTACATTATCCATAAAAACATCCAAGAGGACCCCTGGAATTTGCCCACGTCCATCAAAACACTGGTGGAGAGCCTCCAGCGATTTGTGGATGGTGAGGGGGGATAGACACACACAAGCACTCAATCCATGTGACGTATACGTTACAAGTCCGGATTACATGCTGTTTTTCTTTGACTTCCAGATGGAAAGAACCAGCTTCTCCTGGCCTTGCTTAAGTGCACAGGTAGAGTCTGACTCATTGCATAATACTGTTTTTGTTCAGGTCAAAAGGAAAGTATTACAAGGCAACAGAAGATGCAGGGATAGGTTGTGCAATCAGTTTCAAGAAGTAAGGAAAGGCCTCACTTTCTGCGCATTTGAGACGCGTACAAAGCCTTCTGCAGATGCAGTCATCCATCATGTGAATGAGCAAATCCAAGATCTGCTAAGCACTATGTAAACACTATAAATGGTTGACTTCATACTTTCAGTTTTTTAAGGTAATGCGATGGCTTTTTTATGGTTCTACAAATAAACTAATAACCAGTAAAAGGGGAGAAGTAGTTGCTGGTCCTCACTTCTGGAAAAAGGCTTTGTTGGAGCTGATACACGTGGGAGAAACCAGCAACATGTATAATATGTATTAGCCCAGTACAATAAAGGATTTTTAGAAAATGTCAATAGATAATTGTAGTGTGGGAGGAGTGCCTTGGTTCTTTTTTTCCCTCATAAACAGTAAAATATATTTGAAGAGCTCATTTGCAAAAGCAGACCTCTCCGTTTTGGATTTGGATGAACATTTTTTTGGATTGTACCAGTAAAACTAAAGTTGAACCCATATGATGAATAACAAGTGAATTATTATTTCTGACGCGCTACAATAGATCTGGTCATTAATAACACTTCTGCACAAAGAGAAAATGAAAACATACATTGAATTTCCTTACTTCTTACTTATTGTACTCTGTTGTATTCTGTAATTTTGACACGTCTCTTGTTTGTCCCCAGACACGTCCCTGCAGCTGCGGCGGGATGTGATCTTCTGCCAGGCCGCGACGGGAGCCCTGTGCACTTTAGCGGAGCAACTGCTGGCAGCTCTGAGGTGCAGGTTCAACAACGCCGGAGAATATCAGGAAGACAGCAAGGAGACGAGCCGCAAGTGGCTGGAGCAGATCTCGGTCATCGGAGTCCTGCTGCACTTCCAGTCCACGCTGGCCTCTCATATAGTAGGCCACGCTTTTACACATGTCTGAATACCAAAAAGAAATGGGTGTGAAATCTGAATGGTACATCTTCAAATAAAGACTAACATTTTCTTACCTTACCTTAAGCTTTAAAACAATTTGTGTTTTTAGCTGTCTATGAAATTATTCTGTCTGTGTTGTAATTTCTTCTCATATTTGTTTTGTGATTTGGACATTACAGTACATGTTTATCTAGCCTTATGCTGTACTATATTTAAATCTAAATTACCCAGCCTTGTATCATATATTTTTTGTCCTTTTTAGTACATTAACCATATACTAAATCTCAGGCCCCCAGATCTGAAGTTGCCTACCGTTGCCTGTAGTCCTGTTGACCTCTGAGCTGTTCTTTTTCTTCTCTTCTGACAGAAAGAGGAGCGTACCATGCTGGAGGACACCAAGGCCGCCCTGTTAGACCTGGACAAAGTGACTGTGTTCTTCAGGCAGATGGAGGACGAGTGTCTAGTTGCAAGTGAGTCATTTACAAAGACCGACTTAGTTCATTCAGAGCCGGGCCACTAATAAGCAGCTGAAGGTTAGACTGATTCTATAATTACCCTTTATGTGCATTTGTTTACTTTGTATCCGGGACTAAATAACTAGTTAAAGTAACACATCTTTTAAAGGTTTGGCCTAAAGTTTATATACCAGTTTTCAGTCTATATTTTTCATAGAATATGAATGAAAACACAAAAATCTTTTTTTTCACTCATGGTTAGTGGTTGTGCAAAGCCATTTATTGTCAAAGAACTGAGTTTACTCTCTTGAAATCATAATGTAACAGAAACTACTCAAATGTCCATGATCTAACGTTTACATGACCTTCAACAACTGCCAGGAAAATTGTTCAGGAGCAAAGAAAAACTCACTTCAGCTGAAATACAGGACTCTCTGACAAAATTGGAGTCAAACTTGGTGTTTGTTTCAAGATGCACAATATGTAATCAGGGATTTTTGGCTCGTTTCTAGTTGAAAAGCATAAAAAAAACAGGTTTTTTGACAATAAATGGCTTCACGCAGCCATTAACCATGAGTGAAATAAAGGTTTTTGTGTTGTCAGTGTATCAGAGTATGTAAACCTTTGGACACAACTGTACATACAAAAACAGCTCCTCACAGACCCAGACCTCATGTCAGTCAGTTTCCTCAGTGCAGCCCTTGCAGATACTTCATAATGGAATATACGCAGCCACTTCCCATTTTAGAGAGATTTGTAGTTCAAGGCTTGTCCAGAGAAGCAAGATACACATCCTCAAATTCTTCCATTCACCTGTATAGCGCTCAGAAGATACACACAGTGTTCATGTAATTCTCCAATACATAAGCCACACATTCAATCATGTGCTGACTTTGCAATTTTGAGATTGCTGCATCATTGTTTGTGGTTGGTATTGATTAGTCAATAGCACCTTCAGCGATCTGGGAGCTGCATATAGACTCAGGCTAATTCCCCAGGATTATGGCTTGATGGGTTTCTCTGGGAAAAGGGTTGACCCTTAAGATCTCTGAGTAAAGGTCAGATTTTCTCATTTAAGAGCTTGAAGTGCACCGCCAACAGAACATGTTAGTTGCACTAGACAGCGCAAGCAAGGCATGAATTATTGACTGCATGATGTCACAATGCAGTGTATTAAGGTTCAAATGTTACAGCTTTAAATATTGGTGTATTGACTTTGTTGTTGAGTTTGTTTTTTTGTCTGCCTGTTGCAGATACTCCAGTGTGTTACCAGGTGGAGGGCAGTCGACAGGCCCTGAGGGTCACCCTGTATCTGGACAGCTGTCACTTCAATGAGCTGCCCAGCCGACTACAGAACGGAGGCAGCCTCAAGCTCCACACTGTGCTTTTTACCAGAGGTGAGACTGAGAGCTGGTTTACCTTATTACAAAGTAAACTACTCTCCATTTTTGTCCTTTTATTGGCTGAGGCTCACAATGTTTACTGAAATCCTAAATTAATATCAAATATTTTAATATTGTATAGGTTCAAGCCTTGTGTGTATGCACAAAGTACTACTGCATATTGTAAGCTGGGAATGTTGATACAACATTGCCACCTACTGGTGAAATTCCTCAGTTACACTATTGAAATACATGTATTGAATTCACTTAAGTAAGTACTCTGTACATAAAGCAGTTTTTCTCCCTTCTCCAGCTCTGGAGCGTCCAGAGGGAGTGTCCCAGGCTGAGTATGTGAAGATTGAGGAGTTCCAGCAGCGCACTAATGCTGTCTCTTTGGAGAAAGTCAAGGCCTACTACCGCAGACTCAGGTGGGGTTTTGTTCTTTCAACATTGGTGCATAAGGCACTGTTTGATGTTGCATAGCCAGTGATTTAAACCAGTGTCTCTCAACCTGGGGGTCGCGAGATAATTTCAGGGGGTTGCCAAATCCTGTTGGAGGCATATTTTCTATGTAATTTGAATGGAAATTGTGCCATTTGGGGGCACGAAACACCAGCAGTTATATTGGGGGTCGCATAGGCGCCGATTTATGTTTTCTCCCGTGGGTGCCCAGTCAGACTGAAAAAAAAATTGGCTTGGCCGCGGATCAAACCCATCACCTCCTGCTTACAAGTATGTTGGTCTAGCCCGCTGAGCTAACGAGGATGTGTATTCTGACAGCGGCTGAGCGGGAATTTATCTAATACTCGCGCCCCCGCCCCCGCGAGTGTGCGCAAACGGTAAAAAAAAGACTGATATACAGGTTAAATTTACTGAATTATTTCGGCGCCTATGCTACTTTCAGGACAAATTCGCCTGGGTGCTCAAAGATTTGGCTGGGTGCTCGAGCCCCGCAGCACCCATGGGATCGGCGCCTATGGGGGGTCGTGACTAAAAAAGGTTGAGAACCACTGATTATTAATGTAGTGATTGTGAATAGTTGGATATAAGTATCTATTTTGTATATAAAGTACAGGCATGAAACTCTAGTAAACCATAGTAATAGAAATATAAGGTTGTTTTGTTCCATCAGGGCGTTCTATCTGGAGAAGTCCAACTTGCCGACTGACTCCAGCAGCACAGCAATGAAGATTGACCAGGTAAACCTGTGCTCCTATAGTTGCACTTTTCTCACGACTGTCCTTTATATGTCTGTAATGACTGAATATAAATGCAAGCACAGATACTGGGCCGTGAAGTTAGAGAACTCCAGCCAAGCATTTCTAAAGTAAGACAACTGGTGTGCTGTGATTGGAACCCATAATAACTTTCACTAACCAAGTAGTCTGCAGTAGACCCTTACTGACTTCAGCTGATATAGGCTGTTTGACTAAATGGTAAACTTTAATCTTTAGATTCATATTAAATATTAATATAGAAAAGAAATATTAAAATGTATACAATACACCAGAGTCTAAGCTACATGTTTAAGTGTAAATAATGCTCATTATTTCCCCCTTGAGGTAACATAGGTGCAATACTGTATAACAATTGTGTGTGAACCCACTTTTTCATGTTTGTTAAACTGCTTTGGTAACTTCATCATATTCATTGTCAAAGACAACATTTGATGCACTGTATTGTTAGTGAGTGGTTTTGGACACAGACTTATACCATGTCTAACACAGTAGCTGGTCTTCTGTGTGTCTCTTGCATTAATTCACTTAATTATTGAACAAAACAATGTTCCTTATTTTAACACTGTCTTATCTCTCTGTAGCTGCTGCGTCCCCTGAACACCCTTGATGATCTGTGCCGTCTGATGCAGTCCTACGTGAATGTGCGTCCCAGTGCCCAGGGTCACCCATCAGGTGTCAGCGTCCTCTGTGTGTCCTCAGAGCTGTGTAACCGACTCGGAGCCTGTCACATCACCATGTGTGGTACTGGTATGCAGAGGTGAGTGTAACAACACTACAGTTATACCACTCTCAGCTGGACGGTTCATTAAGGGCAGGGCTGCACTTGCTCCACTGAAGTTCTGATCAGTCTATATTCAATGGCACAATCAATATCACTTTATTTTACACGACTCTGATACATTGTGCCTACAATCTTGTGGTCAGAAAACAGCATTGTACTGAATTTGGCACTTTGGCCACTAAAGCTAAAAAAGAAGTTTCTGTAGATGAAGTCCAGCTTCAAGCAACACCGTGAACCTTGGCCAAAGGTCTAATATTAGGTTAACATCATTTTAACTTCTTCATTGCTAAAGCGTATCCTGCTTCTCTAATATATAATCTGTTTAGCAAGCTTGAAGCTCCTCAAAGTTCAGATCTGGCTGCAGTTTTGTGCCAATTGTAACACAAAAAAAAACCTCACAATCAAATTTACACAGATTAGGTGCGTGGATGTCTTGGACATAAAGACAGACTTTAAGGTGATTCAAAGTTTATGTACATATCTTTTATTGGAAGGTGATGGATAATAAAATAGTATAAGGGCCACCCACTAATCATGATGTTTGGTTTATGCAGATGTACTCTGAATGTGACACTGGAGCAGGCAATGATTTTAGCCAGAAACCACGGCCTTATGCCTCGCTGCCTCATGCAGACCATGGACATCATGCGCAAACAGGTATGTTTCACTCACAGCATTATTTGACTCACACACAGCAGCTAGTATCACCTGCTGCTATTTACATGGTGTAAGAATGGCTTTTTAGATTGTCACTAGGGCTATCATGAAAAGCGGATGCTCAAGGTTTAAGAAAATAAAATAAAATAAAATAATATTTTGTATTATTTTTTTTTTTTTTACCAGAAAAGGCATAGAAAATGCAAGTTTCCTCTGTAATGGACAGATCCTATCACTAATACTGTTTTCAGTTACTGTAATACAATTATTAGTGGAAGGGGTTAATGTGGAAGCTTTACTTCAGTTTTGTACAGGGTTAGGCAATATAAGTTTAACTTCTGCCTTAACCCTTTGCTCACAATTTTGCATAATGATGTTGGCTTATTTTGACCGAATAAACTAAACTAAACTATTATTTATTTATTTAACACTTAAAATACACAGTGACATCATCCCATTTCTGCCCCAACTTGTATCTTTTAATTCACTTTGTGTTTTTATGAATGTGCACCATGAATGGCTGATTAAAAAGAAAACGGAAGCATTAGTATTAATACACTCATATACACACATATTATGTTGTCTTTATTGTATAAATCACCATGGTATCAAAGTGCACGCTGTATTCTTCCACATATACTGTATCACAAGCACTATAGCTCCAATGAAATTAACCACATCTCTTCCATCTTGTACCAGGGAGCACGAGTGGAGCTCTCTGCTAAGAACCTCAAGGTAATGGACCAGATGCCTCCCTCAGCTCCAAGGTACTGTATCCAACCACTTTAGCCCCATGCCATGCAGTTGCTTATTAAGTTACCATATGCTCATCAGATCTTCCCTTCTCTTTCTACAGGCTTTTCAAGCTGTGTTTGCCACCGTCTGATGGAGAACTTTAAGATCCAGAAGAATAGAGACTGACGCAGGAGAGCAGCTTTTATTATCAAAAGTCACTGCCGCCGCAAATGCACAGGGACCTGTCCGGCATTCCGAGATTCTGAGCGTTGTGTGAAAAATGTGGTACAGAGGCTAAAAAATGTTCTCATCATATTTGAATGCCAACTTCAAACAAGTACCTCCACTGGATTTAACTCCCCAAAGGAGAGAAAAGTGCCAGTTAAAAGCAGAGGAATTATAGCAAGACCTACCCATTTTGCTCTTCAATCTTCATTTTTCCTCAGACTGCAAAAGGAAAGCCGTCTTATTTCTCATTGTTGGACTCGGCGTGCATCAGGGCTCCACATTAGGACCCACTGAGTACTCAAAAGGGCATTCATGTATGCGTTGTTGTGATGTGTTAGACGTAGAAAGAAGGAAGGATGTAGGGAAGGAAGGCCACATGGGAGACGACTGCGTAGATGGTTGAGGGCAGGGGGCGGCCCGTTGCATGTTTTGACTGTGCAATCACTGTAGGCTTCGCGTGAGTACTGTATTACTGCACTCTATATGAAGGATAGTTATTTATTAAATCGAGAAAGAGCCTGTTACCCCTCACTGTATTCAGGTATCTTAAGGATCTAAAGCATTCCAGCCGATGTATTGAACAGTATTTATAGGACCAATGGCATGCTGCCTGTGTGTTTCTAATTATTTATGTCTTATTTAGCTCTAGGGAGTCGGTGTGCTTTCTGGAAGGATTTTTGGAGGGTGTTCCCGCTTACCAATCTGCAACAAAAAACATAAATACACAAGTGGTTGTTTTAATTTTGTTTTAGAAATTAAATTTTGAAAAAAAACCTGAATGACCACAGGGTATACTGTGCGTTTTTAGTGATTTTAAGTAGTACTTTACGAATGTCATATCAGAGCATCTGCGTTGCTGGAAAGCTCGTCTTGTTCATGTTACTTTTATTTGAAACGGCATCTTTTTATTCTAAATTCAAGAGTCCTTAATCCAGAAGGTTCATAGACTGAAAATGTTGAAGCCTTAAAACCTATTAAAAATCAGGACAATGGTGGATTAGCTGAGCATGTTGTACATTGTAATTTATTGGCCTAGAGACAAAGTAACTGTAAAAATGATTAATATATTTGTTGAGTAGCTTAAACTTTTAAAATTGGCTGTTATTTGACGTGACCAATGGAGATTCTTGAAATGTCCATAGCTACTGCACATTCACGTTGCATGTTGGAAAAAACATGATGAAACCAGGTATGGATATGTACTTTTTCTGGTCTATGATACTGTCTGTTTACACAAGGTCTTAAATCCGTACAGATCACGGTCTTATCAAAGCAGTGCTTGGAAAAAAAATTGTACTGTAATATGTACTTCCTTGGACATTTCAACAAAAGGGACTGAAGATTTTAATGTCTTGTAAATAGAAAGCACAGAGCTATGTCTTACAATGCTATAACTTAAACTGGATTATTTTTTATGCAGATTATATAGAGTATATTAAACTTTCGTTTTCTTTTTTGTATTCGTGACTGAGCAGCTGTTTCTCAAATGAGCATAACTTTACTGACAAATGTTCGGCGGTTAATGGACTCTGGTTGACATGCTGCACCCATTAGTCACTCAGTCCTTTTTTTTATTTATATTTATTTCTTTTAGTTCTCATTTTGGTGCACAAGCATGGCCAGTCAGCTCACCGCTTTCCCCCAAATAATGCTCTGGATATGAACGGCCAAGCTGGTCCCCTGTGTACGGCCTGAGCTAATGACTGCAGCATGAACAAATAGTCACTGATTATGTTTGTATTGACATGATTCTAATGTGGAATTATATTGTATATACTTTATTTGCAATTTTATTTTGCCTGAAAATAACTGTACAAAGAAACTTGGTTGAATCTTTCTAAAATGATCATTGTAAATGGAACTTAACAATATAGTAATAAAATGTTCACAATATGATCATTGTTCATGAGTCGAATGCACAGAGCATGTAATTGACCATCTGTGCCTGAATTTTGAATAAGAGTCTTGCAGGATTCATGTTGACCAATGGGACGGGCTTTCCGGTGTATTGGGAGTGAGGAGGGGCTTTCCGATCCAATCAAGAGGGGAGGGGGAGGTTCTTTACTTTGAAGATTTCACTCTTCATTTTGAAAGAAAAAAAACACCCTAATGAGCCACATGTTGTAATACATTGGGTAACTAAACATTTTAAGCAGTTAGATCATTGGTAAATACTTTATTCATCATTTATAAAACATTTACACAGGTTTAAAATAATTTAGAAGTACCAAAATACATACCATAGTCACCACGCACACCATTCTGTATCCGGTTAAAGGAACAGACCACTAGGGCAGGGCGATATGACCTAAAATCGATATCACGATATAAAAAAGAAGTATCACGATAACGATACGATACGATTACAACAAAAAAATCCCAATTTCCTCGCAAATTTGATCTATTCAAATAACATATTGTACATCCTTCAATTCGTTTTACATTGCAAGCACACTGCCACTGGTCCGGACTTCAGTCAAAATCAGCTGAGTGCATATTATGCACTCAGCTGAAATGCTATATCACATATAATATGCTAATTATATGGTATATATATATATATATATATATATATTATATATATCACATCCACGACGATATGAAAAAACTCCAACGATATCCAAAACTCATACTGGTATAGCGATACGATATGGCCCAGCCCTACAGACCACTTACCTGAGCTTAGACGAGTTGATGCGTACCGGTCTGGTCTTGTGCGTGCCCTCAGTCAAGCACAAAGACCAAAGATGTTGTTAGCATTTTTAGCCTTCTTCGCATATTCCTATAGGGCCAAACCGGGAGTATGCTAGCAGAGGCTAAATGCTAACAACATCTTTGGTCTATTTTAGGCACTAGTCAGGAATGTTTAAGCTTAAAAGGGTTTATGCTTGTTGTTAGGATCTAAACATACAGTAACACATGTAAGTCCAGAGGATGATCCTAACAGATTTACAGTGGTGACTGACTGTGATCTTACCTATATCTATAATTGCAGACCTTTTTACTCACAAAAGTGTGTAGTCCTTCTTTCACTGTTTAATGACAGCTTAAGCCCTGACACAGTTTGCATAGTTTAGTGTAGAAGGCAGCACATCTGAATATTGTATGAGTGCTTCAGAGCAGCTTCTCCCCAAAGAAAACCAAGTGCTGAGGCTCTTCTTCGTGAGCTCTCATAGATGATCACAGTAAGGCCTGCCTATTGTTGTCTTGATTGTGAGTTGTAGTCGGCGGAATATATTCACTGATTGATATTAGCCAAACAGGGCTGGCCCAGCCTAATAAGCAGCTGCATAGGGCCCCCGAGACAACCAGGGCCCCTCGATAGTGTTTAAATTGGTTCTACAGTTGTTGTGTGCCTCATGAATTTCCCTCAAATCAACTAGTACACTGCAAAAAGAAATGTAGAATAAGTTACATTTTGTAAAATGTGTGTATTTGCTCTATATTTCAACCAGTTGGGTAAGTTTTTTTTTTTTTTACACTTAAATTAAGAAAAAACAACATTCTTATTTCAGCTAAATGCATTTTGTTCTAATCTAATTTTGAGTGCTATTATACAGTATATACTGTATATATACTGTATATATGGGTGAAATTTTCATTTTCTACACAATTATTCAATTTTTTGTCTGTCCTCTTTCTAATAGTACCTTTTGTGCATTTAGAACTGATAAAAGTTACATTTCATGTGGCCTGTGGTGATGGTTTGGGTGCTTAATGGACCATACTGTACTGGCAGGGTTCATTTAACAGACAGTATGTGTTGTAACGTGAGACTCTTTTACTTTTACACTGCCTAAATACTACACAATCAAAGCAGAAAACGTATTACTTTCCTCTTCATTTTGAAGGTGCCTGGGGCTAGTACAGTGGGTTGCATAAATATCTGCACCCCTTCAACTTTTTGACCCCACTATTTTATTCATAAAAAACGTTCCAAATCATGTATAAATTTCATTTCACTTCATCATTGTGTGTCCCATAGTGTGTGTCTTTCACATAAAACTTCAATTGAATACATGTATGTACAGTATATGTACCTAGTATGGCAAAATGTCAAAAAGTTGAAGGGGGTGCAGATATTTATGCAA
>OMNZ01048036.1:0-10736 GCA_900303255.1 Lesueurigobius sanzi | reverse complement strand
CGGCGTCTCACAGGGTTGACTTTACTTTTTTTTTTTTTTTTTTTCAGAAGCTTTAAAAACACAAAACCCCTCTCTGTCTCCCGTCTCTCTCCGATATTTACATTTGAGCGCCGTTTTGCGCGCGGCACCGAAACATTGGTTTGTATTCCCTCCGCCTGTAGCCGTGTGACAGGCTCCGCTGCATTAATCACATTCAAGGATTCTTTTCCCCCCCTCTCTCCCCTAAACTGGGAGAATTAAATCTTTAAATACACATTAAACGCAAGTGTCTGACTGAAGTTATGTTAACAAGCCCCTAAACCTGCAGCGTGTGAATCCCCGGTGTGCGCTGAGGGGATCCCAGACACCAAAGCGCGCGGAAGAAAAGGCGGCGTGTTGATATAAATTTATCCGTTTCCTCCTCTCAATTACTAAACTGCTGTAAAAGTTTGTCTTCTGACGACAGGGACGCACCGATTACGCGCGGCACCACAGGCTTAAGTCAGCTGCCAGTCATAGATCCTGCTCCATATTCATTTTTTTTTTTTTTTTTTTAATCTTACATCACCAGGAAGCCCAGGTATCCATCTTTACGCACCCAATTAACTTCAGTCGCCCCGTCACTGCCAGACAGCGGCGTTCACCATCAATTAAAGGCAGTGACATCTATAAAGCAAGACGCATCTGCATACAGGACCCGATGCAAATGCGCAAAAATATTTGGCAATGCAAATTTCCCACCAAAAAGCATGTTAAAGAGAAGGCTGAGCTCCCCCTTGTTCCACCCAGGAGTGTTTTTATTACCTGCCAGCAGCACAAAGCTCACTGTACATTGGTGCTTTTTTGTTTTGTTTCAACATTGTGTCCCCTCTGAATCATCGCCCCTCAACAGTTCTTGAAGTTCAGCAGAAACGATTTTATTTTTATCAGCACTGTGTGAATTTATTTAGGCTATCCCAAAAGAGGAACGACAAATAGGCCAACTAAAACGCTTTCAAATCTTGGGGCTTATTTGCTGGATGTCAATGAAATCTAGGGCTGGTTCAAGCGTTCACGGGGCCCTTGCAACTTCAATTTAATTTTGGATAGATAAACATTGCCGTACTTAGATTCCCCCACCCTTCATCTTATTTGTAAAAGAAAGTAGACTAGACTGCAAAAAGATATCTACAAATTTTCTTTAATTGAGTCAATTTTCCCTTGATTTTGAGTAACCAATTCCAAGAATTCTGCCTGTGGGGCACGTTCTTTACTGTTAAATTAAGAAAGAAACATCTATCTATAATAGATAAACATTAAGGATGTTGTTGTGTTTTCTTAATTTAAAAGTGTAAAATAACATACCCCACTGGCAAATTTCATAAAATTCGTTTTGCAAATCTAGATTTTTTTGCAGTGTAATAGTTATTTTTGAAGAGACATTCGACATTTGAGGGACATTCATGAGGCAGACAACACCAGTAGTACAAATGTATGCACTATTGGGGGGCCCCTCGTGGTCATGGGGGCCCTAAACCGCAGAGGGTTTGGAGGGTGTTGAAATCCACATCACAGAAATCTGGTGTCTAAAAATGTATAAAAAGGTAGTACTTTGGGTCAGCTACACACAGTGGTGAACTTATAGATTTAACAACCGCGGCTTAGACATCATTTAGTCCAGTAAAGGTCTCCTGTAGATGCTTTTTAGGCTCAGTTTAGTCCTGATTTTATCTTGAGACCTGATGATGCTGATGGTTCTTAGAAGTTCAAATTATTTTTTGATGTGGTATGAAGGAACAGAGTCACAAAGCATCGTGGCAAGACTACCATATTAAACAAATATGAGAGTTATACTTGAAAAGAAATCTAGATTTAAGTTGGTTTGTATTTTGATGAATGTGAAAACACTGAACATGAATAATAAAAAGTATTTATAAATAAAGTAAATATGGACATTAATAGTATGCCATCTTTTGGAACTATTGTATTTGTAAAGGCTGTAAAAAAGACTAAACAGTGTTTATAAAAGTCATGAGGGGCAGATACAAGATAACTCCCTTTACAGTTTTGTATATCATTTTTACTTTTGAATGAAATAAATAAAATGAAAAGTTTGAGAACTACTGGTTTACACTGTAGCACTTTTGATCGTTGCAGTTCCAAGAATTTCACTGCATAATTCATTCAAATTATGAATTGTCACACTTTGAGAGGAAAGTACTCAACTGTAAACCATCAGACAGATGACCTCAGTGAAAATTATAATTTATGGGTCTTTTTATTGCCACATAACCGTACAATGGAATTATGACATGCTTTTGGCAATTTATACATCGTTTTCCACCATTTGGTCCTCAAGGTGTTTTCAGGTGACAGTGGCTCAGTCGATTGAATAATTTGTGCATGTATCCAAAAGGTTGAGGGTTCAATTGCCAGCGTGACTGCAGCATGTAAGTGAGTGGTGGTAGTTGGAGGAGCTGATGGTGCAGATTAGAAGCCTTATTTTTCTTAATCCCTAGTCATTATTTATATTATTCTATCACTCATCCATTCAGTAATGTACTCATACACTGGAGGCGGTTTAAGTGTCTTGCCCAAGGACACAACAGAATGCACAGGTCATAGTTCTGAACAACCCACGACACATACGGGCAAACACTAGAGATACTACCATCCAGTCATCTCAGGCCTTTTCATACTTTATGTTCCAACAGTTCATGTTTCAATATAATCCAAAAACAGGGGTGTCGTTATTATTTAATTTGACTTTGTAAGAAAAACATTTTACAGCATATAAACATTAGCTTTACCATAGCTCCTCAAGTGCTTTCACTTTATGTTACATCAGACCTGACACATGTCAGTCGTCCACAAAATCAAAGGCAAAATCCTTAAAAACAGTCGGCTATAATTTAACAGCTCCTAAAGTCTCATTTACATTAGTTTCCTCACACGCGTGCTTTCTGTCCCGGTTGTTTTCCAAGGCAAAAATGGTGTTTTATATACATATGGATGAATCAATGTTAGCATGTGTCTTAGAATGTCAAAAACTGATATTTTTCACCAAGCGCTTCACTGAGGGTAGGCTTCAATTAGCATCCCATGACCCTGAAGGAAGAAAAGGAAAAAAAACATAGTTGATATACACTTTCATGTATGTAGACATCAATGAATACATATTTGATTGTTGAACAAATGTAAAAAATCATAATCTACCTGTCCTCCAGCTGCACAGGCTGCTACAAGCCCAAACTGTCCTCCCTCTTTCTGGAGCCGGTGTGCTACTGTTGTGACCAACCTGCAGCCAGTGGCACCAAACGGATGGCCCAGAGACAGGGACCCTCCCCACAGGTTGAACTTCTCCATGGGAGGAGTTCCCACCTTTATCAAATAAAAAGTTAAAATTAAAACTAGTGAACAAATAACAATAAAGCCACAACAAGTCCTTTTACCTTCGCTTTCCTGCCCATGTAAGTCTGTGCAAACCAGTCTGAGTCCATTGCCCTGAGGTTTGACATGATTTGGCCCTAAGAGAAGTTAATTGACAATATGAGTAGACACCAACAATAATGCACTTTAGAGCATATTCTATGTTTTTACTCAATATTTACAACAAAACTATTGAACAATCAGGCTTTGTAAGGACTGTTCTTGCATGTAGAGTTATACTCACAGCGAATGCCTCATGAAACTCAAAGACGTCAATATCATCCATTGTTAAACCAGCCTTTTCCAACACTTTGGGAGTGGCATATGCTGGTCTATAAATAAAAACAAAACTCAGTATTAAAGTAGACATTTCATGTGTAATTCAGGCTTATGAACATTACTAGGGGCACCTCTGCATGTATTATTTTGTTTTAAACTTTGAAATAATGTCTATGTAAAGAAAGGAAAGTAAAGAGTGAGAGACTGGGCTGGTCAGGATTTCAATTTGAGCTGGTGTGCCCTCTGCTGGTAGTAGTGAGAATGACAGATAAAGCACAACATGCTGTCAAGTTTATGGTGCTCAAATAAATACACTTTGAGGAACAAACTGCAAGGAACGAGCCCAGTGGATTAAAATGTTTTTGTTCCCTATAAACCCAATAAAATACAAGAGGGAACAGGATTGAAGGAATGGGAATGAAGCACAATTCAACTCCAGATAACAGCTATACTACTCCAGGAATGTTATATCAAGGATAAAAGTTCAAGCATATTTTGCATAAATATCTCTTCTTGAAGAGTTATAAATGTATTTTTTCCTCAAGGCTTACCCCAAAAGCAGCTGATCTTTAGGGTCTTGTGAAACATACACAAAGTCTCTGCAATAGTAGACACACAATGTTATCATCACAAGCACTAGAATAAGCATCTAACCATACAGCCTACACTGACCTGAGATATGCTTTAGGCTTGTAACCCATGGCCAAAGCCTTCTCTTCTGACATTATGAGAACAGCAGAGGCACCATCCGTCTAAAAACAAACATTGTGTCACGCTTGTTGAACAGGAATTGGAAAACTAAACTTAAACATTAGGTGTGCTATGGAGTCTATTTGCGTACATACCAAGAAGGAAGAGTTGGCAGCAGTGACCGTGCCATGAGGCTTGACAAAGGCTGCTTTCAGTTTAGCCATCTGCTCCATAGAGGACGGGCGGATACCGTTGTCTTTGGAGATGATATCACGACCTACAGATGAGGAAGACACAAAACAAAAAAGAGGTCTTGCATATGTTCAAATAGTAATAATGGGTTAATTCTTTGAACAATCTTCCCCTTACCTGGCACTTTGAAAGAGATGACATCTTCCAGCAGGCCGGCATCCTGAGCCTTTTTAGCCAGGGTGTGCGAGCGCAGAGCGAATTCATCCTGCTCCACTCGAGAAACTCCAAAAGCAGCCGCCAACCGGTCAGCACTGTGGCCCATGGTCTCTGCTGTGGAGAACTCGGCCACTGCAGGGAGCTAAAAACAGGAACAGGTTTGGATTTGGTCATTTCAGCTCCAAATAAATGAATAAAAAATGAAAAGAAATCATCTTTTATGGAATGAATGACCATTATTGTTCTGTTATGGTTCTAGATGACCAATAATTTAGTATAGGTATCAAAAAAAGTATCGTTCAGGTACCGGTATCGTAAACCAAGTATCGTTAAAGTATCCAAAGAAATTATCCAGCGCTACTCTCAATATAATATGGTTAGGGTTAGGACATGCATGCAACTCATTGCATACAGTTGTGCTCAAAAGTTTACATCCCTGGCAGAATGTCAGAATATGAATGAAAAAAAAAACATTTCACTCATAGTTAGTGGTTGCGTGAAGTCATTTATTGTTTGCGCTTTTCAACTAGAAACTAGCCAAATATCCCTGATCAAAAGTTTATATATTTTGCATCTTGAAACAAACATCAATTTTGTCAGAGAGTCCTGTATTTCAGCTGAAGTGAGTTTTTCTTTGCTCCTGAACAATTTTCCTGGCAGTTGTTGAAGGCCATGTAAACGTTAGATCAGGGACATTTGAGTAGTTTCTGTTTCATTATGATTTCAAAAGAGTAAACTCAGTTCTTTGACAATAAATGGCTTCACAAAACCACTAACCATGAGTGGGAAAAAGATTTTTGTGTTCTAGAAAAAAAAGGGCCAAAAAATGAAAAGGGTATGTAAACTTTTGAGCACAAGAGTATGCAGTATATACTCCACTTTCCCTAAACTGTTCAGTGGTCATAATGATTTTGTCTAACAGGTCTAAATACAAGGATTTGACAGAAAGACATGAATACCTCTGGGTTAAGGTGTGCAAGTCTGATGCTACCGATCAAACTGAGCCTCTGCCCGAGGGTCTTGGCTTTGTTCAGCGAGAGCATGGTCTTCCTCATCTTACGGCTGTGGCGGATAGGAACATCAGACATGAACTCCACCCCTCCAGCAACAACTGCATCGCACTGGCCAGCAGCAATCATCCCCACCGCTAGAGGGAGGAGAAGAGAGAGTCAGGGTGTGGGTATTAAGTTGCCTAATAATAGCACAAGGTCATAAGAGCAGTCTATTGAACCAACCTGATGTCATAGCTTGGTTGGAGGAGATGCAGGCCATGGTGACGGTATGTGCTGGGATCTTATCAGAGAATCCAGCTCCGAGTGCAGCCTAAAGTCAAAATGTTTGTTTTTATACATTTTTTTTTTTTTTAAACACACACAGATAGGTAAGAAAATGTAATTGCTTGCGTTTACCTCTCTGGCTACATTGCTCGTCTTCACTTCCTGGATGACTGTTCCATAGATGATGTAGTCTACAGCGTCTTTGGGTAAACTTGTTTTGTGCAAGAGTCCCCTAGGAAATAAAAATACAATTACTTGAAAAAATATCTACAAAGAAAGGGTAGATTGAAAAGTTTAATATCGGGAGGTTGTGGGCTCACTGTAGTGCTGCTCTGGCCAGGTCATGGGGCATAAGGTCAGCATATCTGCAACAAGCACAAGTTAGGAAGGTCACACAGACGTCAAAGTCAACTATAGGACAAATGTGAACAAGTAGTCAGAAAACATACGATGTTCCGGACAGCAGGAAAGGGGTGCGCACTCCTTCCACCAACACAATGTTCTTTACCCCTGATCGAGCCAGGGTCTTTTTACTTTTTGTCTGAGCTGAAAACCATGTAACAGAAAATAATCACATTTAACCAAAAGTATATCAACTTGGCAGCATTTAGTAAGAGTTTTAGTTAGTTTACCTTGAGCATGAAGCTGTGATGTTGTACTCAGGGAGCGAGCAGCTGAAAGAAACGGATACATTTAGAAGTTTTACAAAACAGGTTGGATCAGTGGTTCTTATGTGGTGGGTCAGGATACTTTTGCAGGGAGCATTTCTTTCAATATTAAACAAACATGACCCGAGATGCCAAGGTGTTTTAATCATGATTTCTATTAGAGACTTAAATCAATGTTCACATCCCCTGTGTGAAAATACTTAATTTAGACTAAAACATATTTTTATTTGGGTCACAGCTTGTTTAGAGTGCGTTCCTCCCAACCAACACCACTCCAGTTGAGAACTACTGTGTTGTATTTACTATATTACTCACTATCTCGCTAAAGAGAACCTCGGGCTGGTTGATATAGCAAAAATGTATCACAATTTCTTTGGTGACAGAGTTCAGGATCATGATGTTATATTGCAAACTTTTATGGAATTTGCAGCAGGTTTTTCCATAATAAACTAATGGAGGTTTTAAAAGGTGGAGGTAAAACACTGGAGTTATCTTTTATATAAAAGCATTAGACTACACTACACTACAGCAGAGGTCCCCAACTAAATCTGCCTGTCCACAAACTTTACCTTTGGAACCTTCCGCGTATGTTCAGGCCAGGGTCCAGACTTTTATGCAGTCATTGGTCTTAACCATGTCAAACTTAAAGGGTGACTAAATGGGCGTGGCAAGAGCCTTACTCCACCCACACACACAGTCCGAACACAGCAGAGATATGGGCGTGCTCGGAGGCTTTGGGGTGTGGTGCAGGGGGGTGAGTGTGGGCAGGTGTAGTGTATTATGTATAATGAGGAGGACACGGGGCTGCACGTGTTTTGTTAGGCGCAATGCACTCTGGGAAACGTATTTCTTAAAACTACAGCTACACATTAGAGCCATGGATTACAGCACAGTTAAAACAAGTTAAAACAAAAAGTTCATATTTTTAGAGGCTATGTCTCATCTTGCTAACTTCATAGGATCTTTGCTCTGATATAAATTTACAATCTAAGTGTAAACAAACGGCTTTGAATTATGAATGTGATGTGCAACTTTGCCGCCCCCTAGTGTGCAATCTGTAGATTTCTTCTAACTCCACGTGTGTGTTTGAAGATTCCAATGGAATGCTACGGGGCGTGTGCGACACTGATATTCCATTGGTGCAGACTTCTGACGTAGACATGAACGCTGCCTTGTCATACATGCCGGTGAGAGCCAATTCCAATGGGAATTACGACGACACATGCGTTGTCGTCGTTCAAGCTGAAGAGGGAGCAACACTGACGTTTTTTAGCAGTAAAATAAGATTTCTACTAATATGCACTAGAATGTCAAAATAGTGACAAGGACCTGTAGCCAACTCTATGAGACACCAACTTTAACTGATTCTCAGCTAAAAAAAGTTGATTTGGGGTTTAGTGCCTCTTTAAGTACAGATTGTCTATTTACAAAGCAGTGCTGATTCATTTAGCTATTTTAATTCACTGAGGTAATTATATTCTTTATTTAATTGTTCATTCAGCCTTACATAATATAAAAGTATATTGAGGATGAAAATGCTTTGGGGTCCGGACTAAAGCCTCTGGACTATAGTGATGTATTATTGTTAGATGTATTTTACCAGCAGTGACTCAGCAGCTGATGGAGTTCTTCCTCGGCTCTTTTCTCCACTTTTTATATTGTTTCTATGAACAACGTTTGCTTGTAGACACAAACATGGCGGATTTCTATGGTAGTGAATTTTCCCAAACTTTGATTGTTTAAAAATATACTAGCTTTTACCATTACGATTCATGACAATAAACAAAATATACCTTTAAAATAAACCTTAGCTTGGACAAAAAATGTATGTTTTCCAATCTAGGACCACAGATTTTATTATACTCCAGCAAACATGCTGTTACAAATAACATTTTTAATAAAATTAGCCGCTATTATCCATCTATTCTATAATGAGATTGACCAAAGTTGAGATTGTGATTTTGATAATTTTCCATTAATTGCCGGGCCCTAATAGAACCTTATTAATAAATGCATGAGATATTGTCTTACCATATTGCACTGCCCTTGCAGGACTAATTGGGCAGTTACGCACAGAGGTTAACAACATGGCCATGGTTATCTAGAAAGAGAAATATGTTAGATCTTAATAAATAAAGCAGCAAAATGAATCTTGACATATTTTATATCATGACAGGGCTGTAAATGGGGAACAGTTTGCACTATCTTTAATAATGTGTCGACAAACCAGCTTCTTAAAACATGTATAATATACTCCTGATTCAGATAACACCAAACTTGCATTACTTTAACACATGCTCTGTCACGGTCACACAGAGCCCAACCCCCTGTTCTGACCCTTCACCTACTTTCAAATCTCAGACAAAACCGACTCTAGAAGTGGGTCACAAGGTATCAACGTAGAATAAATTTGCAGCAACTTAAACTATCACTGTGATCATCCTGCAGTTCATAATGTACTTGGATGTTCTTCAATGAGGCTAATTATTTAGCTGATTGTAGGCTAGCAATGTTAGCTATCAAGAGGCGCATGTACCAGTCATTCCGTGACGCAGGACAGACAGACACGGGGCTTTTAATGATGAATGCGACGATCTGTGTTTCTGAAGATACATACAAAACTTTGCTTACCTGTTTGTGTTGAGTGATTTGTGAAAACGCCGCTTCCCTGTCAAAGGTTCAGCCACACTCGGCACTGCGCTGTGGACTACAAACACGGCTGATGCTTTCAAAGACCCTCAGAGGTTTTAGCTGTCTTACATATGCCTGAATAAAAATATAACATTTGATTGTAATATAATATTTTAAAAGCAAAAACAATGTTTAAAAATAGATCATAAAGCTTTATATGCGTGAAGTAAAATAATCTATGGATATGAAAAAATATTAAGTTCAGATATTGCTCATATATTTGTGACGGCATGACTTTAGGTGCTCTTGGGGTCCTTCAACTCGCTTGACATTCGACACTCTTGCGCCCCCATCGGCCTGAACAAGAATTTGGGTTGATCGTTTTGAGTTTCAAGACCAACCATGGCATTTGCTCGAGCAGCCTGGATTTTATCAAAAGTTGCGCCTAGCAAATTTCCAGTATTGGCAGGTAGGGACATAGCTATTATATATTCACGTATTTAACAGAGCTATTTATAGTACGCGTTAAGATCTGTTTCCTTCGTGTTTCATTCATTCAACTGGCCTCCTGAACTTTCACCTAGATCAGTCTGCACTCTGCACCATTATGCTGATTCAAGTATTTACTCTGTACTGGACGTCAAATATAGCTTTATTTCTCATCAAACTTTGTGTACAGTTTTACTCTAGTTCCTCTTCCCAACGTCTAGGAGGAGCTTCATTGTGACTTTATCCTTGAACCTGTTGACCCTTAAGACCCCGCGATACATACAGCACAATGAGAATCAGAAATAATATTATGCTGAAATAAAATGATGCTAAAAACAACATAACTATCAAAAATATTGCTATCATCTTTACTTGTAGTCTATTATTTTAAATTTGGCTATTTTTAAAAGTACAGTAATATGTATGTAATTCCTTTTATTAAATGTGTTGTTAAAAGTGTTGGGGAGAATACCTTGAAATTGCATTTCGTTACAGAATACTGAATACTTGGCTTAAAATGTATTTTGTAACGTATTCCATTACTTTGTCCAATCAGGGCAGTGGTGGAAAGTAACAATGTAAAAAGTACAAATTATAGGTACATTTTATGATGAATACTTTTAACTTTCACTTCACTACATTTTAGAGCCTGTATCTGTACTTTCTACTCCACTACATTTTCAAATTGGGTTAAAAGTAATAAAAGTATTTTATTTTCAAAGTGACCTCTCGCTGATGAACTGGTTTAGTCCCAGTTTAGACCTGATTTAGTCCTGGTTTTGACTGGGTTTAGTCCTGGTTTTGAGTTAGTGGTTTACTCGTTCAGATTTGGTTTGATTCAAATGATGAAAAAAATCCTTCAATACTTTTCCATTTTACTTATTAAGTACATTTTACAGTGGATACT
>OMNZ01048028.1:0-16531 GCA_900303255.1 Lesueurigobius sanzi | reverse complement strand
CAGCAGCTGCTCTTGTCTAGTGTCCAGCTCTGTGTCCATCTGCTGCTGTTGTTCCTGTAGCTTTAGTCTGTCCATGTCCAGAGTGTTCTTCATCAGACTGAGCTGGCGTCTCTGCTCTCCGATGTCCTCCCAGGCAGAGTCCAGGACTGCATTAGCTAGTTCTTTGCTCTGGAGCTCATCTTCCCTTTGTTTGAGTTTGTCTTGACGACTCTCCAACTCCCTTCTCTTCATGTCAAGCTCTGTCCTCACTCTGTCCAGTTGCTCTTTCTCCTCTTTGATAAGCCTCAGCGTGGCCTCACTTTCCTTTCTTCTCTGGTTTACTTCTTTCATTACAGCTTTCAGTTGTTTTCTTTCCATTTGTGATTTTCTCCTGTTGTCTTCCAGCTGACATTTCTCCTCATTGATGAGTTTCATTGTGTCGTTAGCCTCCTCCCTTCTCTTGTCCAAGTCCCTCATCAGAACATTGACTTGTTCTCTCTCTCTGCCCAGTAACTCCGCTTCTCCTTTCAGTGTTTCTTTTTGTATGTCAATATCCTGTTGCTTCAGCTCTATTTCTGTCTTGCTTTGATCCAGCTGCCATTTCTCCTCTTGAATTACTCTCATAGCAGCACCCGCCTCTTCTCTGTCTTTACTCAACCCCAATTTTATAGTTTCAAGTTGCTCTCTTTCAGTTTGTAACACCCTCCTGTTTTCTCGGTTCTCCTCATTGATCACATGCATCGCAGCCTCGGTTTCCTTTCTGTTTCTCTCCAGTTCCTTCCCCATTTCTTCGATTTGGTGCCTTTCAACCCTCATTGTCTCAGCTGACGTTTCCAGCTCTTTCCTTTGAGTCTCTAGTTCTCTTTCCTTTTCCTGTAAGTCTTGCTGTTTACAAACAAAATCGCCGAAGACTTGCTTCAGATTTAGCTTCTGAGCATGGACCAGGGCAGCCATGTCCTTAACTTTTCTCTTTTGTGTGTCGGCCTCCTGCAGCATATTATCAGTGTGTTCTCTTTGCTTGAGAAGTTCAGTCTTTCTCTTTTCTAATTCCTCATTTTCCTGTATCATGTGCGCCTTCGTTTGTTGGACTAAATCAACTTGCAGCTGGACTTTGCCGATCATTTGCTGTATGTTGAGTTTCTCTTTATCAACATCTGCCTTTTCGTCATTCATGTTTTTGAGAATGGCTGGAATGATTCGACGGAGAGCTTCTTTTTCTTGGTAGAATCTGTTCATGCACAGCTCCATCCGATCGCTGCTTTTCTCGAATCCTTCAGAACATTTTCCCAACAAGACACACTGACTAATCACAAGTTGGTTGTTTTCTTCAACTTCCCTTATTTTGTTTCCAATTTCTTTACTGGCCTTTTCAACCAGCTGTTTTAGCCTTGCACCCAAACTTTCAATTAGCTTAGTTTTATGCGCAAGATCATTTTCTTTCGCATACAGCTGTTCTTGCGCTTTTTGTTTGTCACCCAGAAGCCTTTCTCTCTCCATGTCAATTTCAGCTTTGATTCGAGTCACCTGCATCTTCTCTTCTTTGGCGCTGCCCCATGTCTCTGCTACCTCCTGCTCATTCTTTTCAATTACGGCCTTGAGTCGAGCCAGTCGTTGCCTTTCGTCTTCCACGATCCGTCGTTGGTTTCGCAGCTCTTCAGACTGCCTCCTGATGTCGTCTTCTTGCCGGCACACCTCCTTGTGTTTTATGGCGAACAGTTTGCGACACATCTGGACATGGTTTCGCCCTTTGTGTGTCTGCAGGGCCAGGTGTCGCATGCCGGCCTTCTGCGTGTTAATGACGCCAAACACGTCGCGGATGTCTTCCTTCAGCCACTGCAACTCCGATGTGGTGGCCTGTAAGCAGCTGAAACCCATCTGTATTTGCTTCTTGCTTTGCGCCAGGAGATCGTGCTGCTTATGGACGTCTGATTGTACCAACACCATGTCATTTCTCTCCTTTTCGAGCCCCTCCCTCCGCTTGTCAAGCTCCTCCTTCTCCCGTCTTAACTCGGACTTGAGCTGTTCGATGTCGCTTGCTTCAGACTCAATCCTCTGCTTCCATCGCTGTTCCATTTCTTTTCGTTGGGCGCGTACGTCCGACATCGTTCTTGATATGTTTTCCTTCTCTCTCTCTAAAAGCTCAAAATGACTCGCAAGCGTTGCTTTCTGATGCTCAAGTTCCTTTTGGTTTAGTCCCAAATTGCTGTGTAAATGAACGAGGTGCTGGCTGCTGTGTGCTATTTGGTCAGTTTTAAGTTCCAGCTCCTTCAGAGCCTTGGTGTTCAGCTGTTTTAGTTTTGTGGCCAGACGTTCAATGTGTCTCATTACATTCTCAATAAGATCTTCTTTGCTTTTCAGCTGAAATGACTCTTGTGTAATTCTTTCTCTTTCGTTCCGTAGCATCTCTCTCTCTGATTGGCTCTGAGTGCTTTCCTGATGGAGGGCCTCTTTCTCTTTGATAATTCGATTGAGTGCAGCCTTAACCCGGGTCATCTTTATGTTCAAGTCTCTCTGTAAAAGCTGTACTTGTTCTTGAGTCTTTAGTAGATTCTCCTTCTCATGCTGTAAGTGAATTGTTTGCTTTTGCATGTCGTCGTCAAATATTTGTTTAACCTTTTGGGCAAAGTTACTCACAAACTGTTCTAAATGATCTTTTTGTGCTTTCAATCGAATCAGATTTTGACTCATTTCATCATTTTTCTTATTCATTTCATCCACAACTTGAATAACATGTTCATTCTGGTCCAGTATTCCGATCCTGGCTTCATCTAACTCAGATTTCATTTCTTCAACCTGGCCTTTGCTGCTGTTTAACTCCTTCATTTGGTCTTCAATATGTCTCTTCATTTCCTCCAAACTTTGCACTTCTCTTGCCATCTTTTCACCGAGCTTTTCCACATCGGACACGTTCCTCAAAATCTGAGCTTTGAATCTTTCAAAATGCTGCTGTTCCGCCTCCCATTTATCCTGCAGTTGGTTTTTCACGGCTTCTTGCTGCGTTGCCAGATTGGAAACGGTCAATTTGAGCGGGCCGATTTCGGTTTTAAAGACGTAACTCAACAACTTGTCCCTCTCCCGATGGGCCTCTTCTTGCTTTTTAGTCAGTTCACCACAAATGACTCGGATATCCTGAGTTTGACGTTCTAGCCCGTTCTTAATTCCCTCCATGTCTCTGGCTTTCCGCTCGATCAGGAATTTGACTTTGTCCGACATCATTTTGAACCTGCTCACCACCAGTTCTTCTCTGGCCTTTAGTTCAATAATGTCCTTTCGTAATCTATTCTTTTCGTCCTCCAAACTTAGCCTCTCCTGGTCCATAGTTGCACTGATCTGACTAAGTTCTTGCTTCTCGGTTCGGATGACATCCCTCTCAGCTTCGTTCTCTTGTCTCCGTGTTTGCAGTTGCTGTCTTTCTGCCAACAAATTGAGCACCAGACTTTCCAATTTGTCTTGTGTTTTGTGAAGCTGCAATTTCATTTTGTTCATTTGCACTTGTTGTGTGATTAGCTCTTGGAGAAGACGGTATGAATTCCCTTTATCCTTTTCGAGGTCTTTTGTCCGTATTAGAAGATTGTTCCTTTCACTTTGTATTGAAAGCGTGTATCTTTGCAGCCTATGCATAACATTACAGACATCTGCCTTCATCTGTTCAAGCTGCAATTTCTCTTTGTTATTCGCCTTTCTTTCTATTTGCATATTTGTCTTTTCTTCATGTAGTTCAGCCTTTTCTTTCTCAAACTCCCTGTTCTGTTGGGAGTCTGTGTATTTGATTTTTTCCTTCATTGTTGACAGCACTTCTTTTTCTGATATAAAGAGATTAGTCAAGTGACACATTTTCTCTTTATTCTCGTCAACTTCTGAGAGTTTTTGTTGCAGCTCTGAACACAGCTTTAACATTTGCTGGTTGCTTCTTTGTAAAGTGTTCGCTTGCTGGTTGGAATTATTGAAGACCCTCTCTGTAAGATTTTGCCATTTTTCTCTGACTATTTCATTTGATTTTAGAAACTCTTCTTTTTTGGTTTCAAACTCTGACATTTCATTATGCAGTTCATCCTTTTCCTTCATGAAAGTTTGTTTCTCCATATTAATTTTGGACCTAATTTCATCCAAGTGTTGTCTCTCTGTTGTGATAGCCTCTTTCTCCTCTTTCATCTGGTCCAGCTCCATTCTTATCTGTTCCAATGGTTCTCTGTCTGCTCCTGTGTTCTGCTCTGTCACCTGTTCACCCAGTTGCCTCTGAGCATTCTCCATTTGTAGTTTTTGTTCTTTGAGGTTGAAAACCAAAGTCTGTATGATATATTTTATTTGATCCTTTTGTGTGTAAATGTTGCTTTTCTCTTGTTTCAGCTCAGCAACAACACTGTCCCAGTTATCTGATCTGGATTGAAGTGCAGTTTTTAAGATAAACAATCTCTCTGCTGATTTTTCAATGTTCTCTTCAGTTTGTTGTAACCTGCTCATGACCGTGTGGACATTAGTCCTCATCTGCTTCAGCTCCTCTCTCTCTCTGTCCATCAGGTCTCTCTCTTGATCCAGCTCCTGTTTCTGCTGCTTCACTTCTGTGTTTAGCTTGTCCACATGCTGTCTCTCCTGTAGAAGCTTGTTACCTATGAAGAGAGACAGTGTGTCTTTGAGGCTGTTCTTGAGTCTGTCCAACAGCTGAGTGCAGAGGTCCATCTTGTCCGTGTCCCTCTGCAGAGCTGTGAGCCTCTGCCTCAGTGTGTCCATGTCCTGTGTGTGCAGTTGTAACGCGCTGGTCTTGTTTTGGAGGAGTCCTCTCAGGAGGCTCAGCTGCTCTCTCAGAGTCAGCAGCTGCTCTTGTCTAGTGTCCAGCTCTGTGTCCATCTGCTGCTGTTGTTCCTGCAGCTTTAGTCTGTCCATGTCCAGAGTGTTCTTCATCAGACCGAGCTGGTGTCTCTGCTCTCTGATGTCCTCCCAGGCAGCGTCCAGGTCCACACTTGGACGGACCACATCTGCTTTTTCTGTGCCTTTCTTTTCATCAACTTTTTGCCTTTTGTCAAGTTCAGGCCTCATTTGATGGACCTCCTGTTTCTCCTCATTTACTTTACTCCTCATCGCCTCAGAGTCTTGTCTTTTTCTCTCCAGGTCTGTCCATAGCACTTGCAGCTGTTGTCTTTCAGCCTGCAGCAACGCAGTGGTGCTGTGCAGCTCTTTGAGTTGTGTCTCCAGTTTTCTGTGTTTCAGTTGGTCTTCTTGATGTCTAAGCTCTTCTTCCTTATATTTCAGTTTGTCTCGTTGCAGCGCTATATCTTGTCTTTGTAATTCTAACTCAGCCCGCGTTTTGAAAAGCAACTCTTTCTCAGCATCAACACATTTCCTGGCAGCTTCAACTTCTTCTTTTTTATAGTTCATCTCTGTCACTTGTAATTTGACCTGTTCTCTTTCAACCTGCAAATGTCTTCTGTTTTCCTCAAGCTGTAGTTTCTCTCCATTGACCAATATCATGGCAGCATTAGTTTCTTGCCCTTTTCTGACCATGTCTTCCTTCAGCTCTTCCAATTGCTGTCTCTCTATGCTTAGCTTTTTCATTTTTGTCTCTAATTCTTGCCGTCTCTGCTCAAGTTCTTGCTTGAGTTCTCCTCGATTGTCCATTTTTTCCTGCATATCCTGAGCTTGCATATCCACTGCCATCTTCATTTTGTACAGCTGCTGTTTTTCTTCATTAATGAGACCCATCGCAGCCTCTACATCTAGTCTTTTACCATTGACTTCCTTTTGTTGCTCCTCCAGTTGTTCTCTTTTGCTTCGCAAAGTCCTCCTGATTTCCTGAAGCTGCTGCTTCTCTTCATTGATGGAGCAAACAGCAGCTTCAGCCTCATTTCTTTGTCTTTCTAGCGTCTTTCTGAGCTCCGCCACTTGTTCTTTTTCAGCGTTTAACATCTCAGTGGAGCTATCGAGATCTTTGCGTCGTTCCTCAAGTTCATCTCGCTTCCGCTCCAGTTCAAGAAAGACCTGATCAAGCTGCAGTTTCCTCTCTTGGATGCTGTTCTTCTCAGTGCGGACGTCCATTAGAAGACTGTCATCATGTTCCTTCCGCTTTAAGAGCTCATAATTAGTCTTTTTGATCTCTTCACTGACTTCTTTTAACTTTTCCTGCTTCTGTGCCTCGGATCTCATCTTCTCCAGTCTCGCGTTTCCTTCAACTTCTGTCAGTCTGAGATCTTTCATTTCCTGCCTGATTTGTGTTTCTCCTCTTTCCACGTCTTGCTTTCCAGGGAGCATTTTGTGTTCTTGTGGCCTTCTTGACAGTTCAAACCTTGTGTTCTGAATCCAGTCCATGCACCTCTTTATGTCTTCACTCCTCCCCTCGATGCTCTGGACTTCTTTTAGTTTAGTGTTCAGATCGAGCACTCTCTTTCCCATTTTGTGAATTTGCTGGATTTCGTTTTCAATGTTGAGACATTTCATTCGGAATCTATCCCTCAAACTTCCCACCAGCTTCGCATTTTCCACCAACCGAGTCTCCCTCAGTTCGAGCTCATGGTGATGCATGTTCAGTTTGTCCTTTTCCTCATCAACGCTCATCTTAATTTCATCAAGTTTTGTTCTCTCTTCAGACACCCTCTTCATCGCAGCTTCAGCCTCCTCTCTCTTCTTTTCCAGATCCACCTTCACCAGCTCCAAATCTCTCTTTTCCGCATTCACGCTCTCTCGAAGTTCTTGAAGATTCTCAATATTTCCCATGGCATAGTTCAGGTTTCTCTTTGCGTTCTGAACACCACTGGCCAAATCTTTAAACGCGCTTTGCTCCGCTGCCATCTCGGTAAGCAAACGGTTTATTCGTTCGTTCTTGTTTCGCAGCTGGGCTCTATCTGCCTCCAGCTCCCGACAGTACTCTGAGATGTCTTCATTGTGCCTTTTCCACGCAGCGTATCCTTTGCTGATGTCAGAACTGTCTTTTTCCTGCTTGAAAGTGACATTTGTTTCTTCAGCCTTTAACTCCTCCTTCTTTCCTTGTATGTGTTTGAGTATGTTTGATATTTTACTGCTTAAGCTGGTCCTTTCGTCTTTGAACACTCCACTTTGTGCCAATATGTTGTGTTTTTCTTGGTCGAGTTCCGCACATTTCTCTTCAAAAACGGACCCATCTTTTTGCAACTCGTGTATTTTATTTTCCAATTCAAGACATCTCTCAGTAACTGCTCCAAAAGTGTCTTGTTTACTACTTGATATCTCGTCTTCTGGTGTGTTTTGTCCATCTTTGTCAATTCTCCGCTCTTCCATTGCCACGGCTTGTCCCTCCTCCTGTGTCTGTGTCGCACTATCTTCACATGTACCTTGACTTTTTCGAAACGCGTTAGTCCAAATACTCTGAAACCGATCCTTCTCCCTCCGCACCTGTTCGGCGAGTGTCTGAGTCTGACTCTTCTCGCGGCGCGTCTCGGCGAGCAAACTGCTAATGCGCTCTTTGTTTTCCCCGAGCTTGTTTAGAGTCTGCCTCAGTCCATCTTGTTTTTGCTGAATAGATTGCTTCATTTGTCCCACTGTGTTTACTTGCTCGGGCCCCTGCGTCTGCAAACCAATCGTTTCGTTGAACAAGTATTCTCCGCTCAACGTGTCATAAATTGGCTGTAGTTTCGCTGTCTCCTCTTCTCCCCGAACCATGTTTGAAAGGATATCATGTAGATTTCGAATTTCTCTTTGGAGCGCATTTGTATTTGAAGACACTTTCTCCCATTGTCCATCAACTTTTAATTGACTTTGTTCAAATACTATGCAAAGTTCGTCAATTTTATGTTGTAGATCTAAACAAATTCTTTGAGTGTGCTGTTTCAGAGTTTGTATTTTATTGATGAGCTGATCTTTTCTCACGTAAACCATAGTAATTTCTTCCGTTTCATCAGGGTTTTGACTGTCCGTTGCTTCGTCTTTCGTCTTCTTGATCTCAATTTCCTGTTTTAGCCGCTGCATCCTGTCAATTTCCCTGTCGACGTCAGAGCTCATCATCTCCAGCTCCGTTCTCTCTTCGTCCATCTTCTCTCTCTCCTCATCCAGACTTTCTCTCTCCTGTCTTAGAAGTGTTTTGAGTTTTTGTAGATCATCTGTTTCTTTCACGACTGTAGCCTCCACTTGTTGCTTTTGTGTGGAACGCGTGCCCTGAAGCCTTTTGCTTTCTCTTTGCACCGTCTCATGAAATGCATCCACTCGTTCCTGCTGGTCTTTCACAGTCTCACATGTCATTTCCATTGATGCAAATAGACACTGTAGATCTTCACTTTGTTTATTCAATTTGTTTAATTTCTCATTCGCATTTTCACAAACCCGCTCCGTAATGCTTCTCACTTTCATTTTTACAATTTCAACAGACTTCATCTCAAGCTCAAGCTGCTCTTCTTTGCTTTTCAATTCTGCCATTTTTCCTCCCGTTTGTCGGTCACTGCTAAATAGCTCACTGGACTTCTCCCTCTTTTCTTTTGCTGCAGCCGTGACCAAATTCTGAAATGCGTCCTTTTGTTCCTTAACCTGATCAGCGAGGATTTGGAGATTGGCTTTCTCTGTGTTGATCTCTTTGACTAAATTGCTAATATCGCCTTCCATTCGAGCAAGGTGAGTCTTTGTGTTTTCGAATTCCACTTTTCTTTCTAATATGTCACTGATTGAAGGCATGTCATCGGCTTGAGTTGCCTCTGCTTTTCGCAATGGTTTGGAGTGTGACATCAAACGCGTCCGATGCTGCTTTCCTTTCTCAACAAACTCTGACATTTTTATTCTCTGGTGTTCAAACTGCACTTGGTTCGCGCCCAATCTGCTGCAGAGTTTTCCCACGGCTGCTTCGCTTTGCACCAGCATCCGAATTTTGGATTGCACTTTCTCATTTGTCTTCGCCACTAACTCTCTGCATTTCTCCCTGAAAGCCATTTTCAGCTGCGATAATTGTCCCGTTATTCTTTTCATTTCCCTCATCAGCACCTGTCTCTCTCCTTCCATGTCCCTTTTCGTGTTATTAAGATGTCCATTCTCCTCTCTGGCGTCGGTAATGGCCTTCTCAGTCTCCGCTTTCATCACATTCAGAGCGCTAATGAGATCTTTCAATTGTTTCGTTTCCTCAGTTGTAGCTTTCTTCCTCTCGCGTTGATCCTCGTCTTTGTCCTTTTGTTCTAAAGGAGTCGGTTTGATTTTGCCCAACCTTTCCTTCGCTGTGTTAATTTGAAGTGACAGATCTTTAATGCTGCCTTTTTCACGGCTTATCTCATCCAGGAGCCCATCTATGTACTGTCTTTTGTTCACCATCTCGGCCTTTGTCACGGCGAGGAGCTCCATTTCCTCTTTTGCACTCTGTTTGTCTTGTTCCATTAGGTTCATCTGTAATTGAATGTCCAACTTCATTAGTTCTAACTGGGCTTTCTCCTTTCCAATCGCCTCCCTGGATCTGGCCAGCGCTTCCCATTCTTCTTGTATATTTTCACCGTCCTCCTTTGTTAAAACTTCAATTTTCTCTCGTCTTTCCTCCACTTCTTTGCCTTTTTGCTCTTTCGGTTGAAACTTAGCAGCTTCTTGTTCATTCTTTACTGCACCCTTTATGTGTTTCCCAATTGCCTTTTGTACACTGGCCATCTTTTCTCTCTCGGATTGAAGCATCGTAGCCTCATCTGTAACAAGCTCATTTTCTTTCTCCAGCTCTTTGGATTTCTGCTTGATTTTTTGCTTTTCCTTCTCAGTTTCTGCTTTGGTTTTGATCAAATGCATCTGCTTTCCTTGCACACTTTCGACAACACCCATCAGTGTGTCTTTTTGTCTTCCCATCTCTCTTTTGATTAGTTCCACTTCCTCACTGGTCATTTTCATCAAGCTTGTCTGATTTATAAGTTGCTCGTTTTCTGTTTTGAAAGCATCTATCATCTTCTCAATGTGTTGCTTCATGTTCATCATCTTCTCTGCACACATCTCTAGTTCTTGGTCCATTTCCCTCCTCTGTTTATTCAGAGCGGCCTTTTCCACCTGGAGCTCTGCCCACCGTGCCCTTGCCTCTTGTTCTCTACAAATTCCCTGTTGGACATTGCTTTCAATGTCCTTTTTCATCACTTCCAGTTCTGATTTCACCTCATCCAACTCTTCTTTTTGTTTCTGAATCTCATCCTTCTCCGATTTGTCTTGGAAGCTCTGTTCTTGTTTAGCTCTAATTTGATATTTGAGGCTGTCCAGCTTGTCTCGTACTTGCCTGCTCTCACATTGCATTTCCTTGAGTCCCTCCCACTGCTGTCGCCACTCAATGCTTACATTTGCCACATTTTCCCTAGATTCCTCAGCGATCATTTGTAGCTCTTTGTCAATGCTTTTCTTGGTATTTTCAAAAGCACCGATGAACTCTTTGATACGCATCATTTGACTTCCTGTCTCTCCTGTTCTCAGACTTCCTTCTTGCTGCTGGATCAAAGCTACCTGTTTTCCAATGCTTTCCTTCTCTCTCCTGAAGTCCTCCACCTCCCCAGACAGCTCCTCCCTCTGCCTCTGCAGTTTGCCTTTGGCGATCTCCAGCTCGTCCCTCTCCCTCACGGTCCTCTCCAGCCTCTGCTCCAGCTCTCTCCTCTTCTTCTGGCTCTCCCTCCTCAGCGAGTCTCTCTCCTCTCTCAGTTGATTCCACATGTTCTCCAGCTCAGCCCTTTTCCTGGCGGCCTTTCTGAAAGCTTGCTCGCTCTCCCTCCTCCGCACCTCCAGCTCTGCTTTGAGAACCTCCATTTCTCTGGTTTCTCTTTTGGCCGTTTGCCTCTTTGCATCCATTTCCCGAATAGTTTCTTTTAAATGGCTTATTTTACAGATTTCTTTATTCATGTTGGCCCATTCACTTTGGATTAGCAATTTGAGTTTTTCTACTTCATGTTTTTTATCGTCTGTCTCACGGCAAAGACCTTCAATCCCTCTCAGTAATACTTCATTCTCTTTCATAACAGTGCTTAGTTCGACGTTTTTCTTTCGTATTCTTTCCAGCATCCTTTCAACAATATCTTTGATGGCTTGCATTTTCATCATCTTCTGCTCCAAGGCGTCGATTTGTCTTTGCACTTTTAGTTTCAAAATCTCCAGCTCATCTCTCTCTCTTACAGTTTTCTCCAACCTCTGGTCAAGGTTTCGTCTTTGCTTCTTCGCCGTGATTTGAAAGGTTTTGATGTGACTCAGTTCCTCTTTCAGGCGCTTTATGTCATCGCTTACCGCTAATAAAACATCCTGGAATTCTCTCATCTCGTGGACTAGCTCTTCTACGTCTGCGCCGGGCTGGAAGTAGCAGCCGTCTTCAACAAAACATAAGTCTGATTCCGGCATTAGGTCGAGCTTGACTGATCTTATGATGTCGAGGGTTGCGTAAAGCTCTTCTCGCAGTGTTTGCATTTCATTTGCAGAGAATTCTTCCCGTAGATCGTCCTCCACGGCTTGGTCCACGGAGTCACATTCGTCCTGTGCGTCTGTCTCCTCTGTAACAGTTGTCTCTTCATTATGTTTCCATATCGAAGTAAAGCTTGTTCGAATTGTGTGTATGGTTTTTTGTAACAACCCGTGCACCTGTCCCTGTGAGAACACATCTCCTTCAAACCCAGACGCCATGAGGTCAGGGCTCTGAAGTTCACTGATCTCTTTGATGAGTTGTTTCATGTCTTCGCTCGTCGCCTCCATGTCGTCCATGCCTGACCTGATTTGCCCTCTCATCGCGTCCTCCTCGCCCCTAAACTGAGCCATTTGGGTTTCGATTTGCTCAATTTCTTGTAAGTTCAACACAATTTCATTCTCACTGTGAAGAGATATTGTTTCTTCATGAAACGCTCTCTGTATCTCTGTGAAGATGTTGTTTTCCTCATTTTCCATTGAGCCTTCATGTGTTTCGTCCGGACTTTGCCGTACTCCTTCATCATCTCGAACAAGTGGTATTCTTCTCTTCTCTTTGGCAGCCCAACTGTTGACTCGGGCTTTCAGGTCTCTCAGCATTTCCTTTGAAGACAATAGAAAGTGATTAGTAATGCCTTATGTCATTTAAAAAGTTGTGAAACTCACATAACAAAAGACATGCACCGCCAAAACATTTTATATGGCTTCAGGAAGTTTTCTATTATTTCTGTAGCAGGGGTTCCGAAATTGGGTCCTCCAAGGGGTCAGATTTGGCCCATGAGATGGTGCTAGTAGGCTGTCAGTAGCACCTATGGGCACCAAAACAGATCTGTTTGCATTTGGTCTTCATAGTGAATTTCTCCATCGTGAGATCAATAAAGAACTATCTTATCTTGTCTTATCTTATCTTCGTACATGCATAACAGTATTTCGTTTGGCCCTTCGTCCACTCATTTTGGCCCTCCATTGAAAACACCCCTGGTCTGTAGGTTGCGTTCACGTGATATCGCAACAGTCTAAGGAGCCTGTAGTTTAAAACTGAGGTGGAGGGCAGCTGGAAATTTTGTGCTGGTAACTATGGTAACTGTCAAAATTGAGATTTCTAGCCTTCTTATTAGTTTATTACTAATTTCTCTGTAATTCCTGGCCAATCCACTTGAAACTAATGTGAACTATTGTCTAATTATTTTCTCATAAAGGGCTCCAAAAGTGGAGGCAATATTCAAAAACATTTGCATGATGTTGGGTTGTAGAAAGGAATGTCTGCCACAAACATTTGGACATGTTCTTTTTGAAAAAAAACAATTTAGATTACTGATCACCACATACTGTGTACTAACTAATTACTCTAAACTTTCCATGTAATACCAAGTTATTTACACTCTTATTACTGTAATGAGTCTAATAACATACTTATACCTGGTATTGGACCACTTCATACTATCTAAACAAGGTAACTCCAAAATAAGTAATACTTTCCATGTAAAACCAAGATAGATATTCCCCTATTTCTGTAATAACACTGTAATATCAATTATTTTCAAGTTTGTACCACTACATACTATGTAATAATGACTATAAATAACTACAAAGTATTTACGATATACTCCCCATGTATTACCAAGATGGTTACCACTACATACTCTGTACTAAAGGATAAGTACATGTTAAGTACAACATAATAATAGTTACTTAAAGTGTGAGTAACATAGAAAATGGTCAGTTTAACCTAAAGCAAGACTTTATCAACTCATTATAACATTCTGTCTGTGTAAGTTCTCAGTCGTCCAGGAGTTGTCCATCGTAGGCAAAGATTCTTCAGTCTTCATCTGTACTCTGTAGTTGAAGGACATTTCACTGATCATCCAAAGAGCTTCGTCAGCACTGAGCAAACTTGGACATCAGTGGAGTTCACAAAGACCAGTGGGAGGAGTTTATCTTTAAGTCTCACCCTCTTTGTTCTAAAAACACCTGTTCTTTATATAGATCCACTGGTGTCCAAGTTTGCTCAGTGCTGACGAAGCTCTGTGGATGAAGAGTGGAACGTCCTTCAACTACAGAGTACAGATGAAGACTGAAAAATCTTTGCCTACGATGGACAACTCCTGGACGACTGAGAACCTACACAGACGGAATGTTATAATGAAAATGAAAAGTCCTGCTTCAGATTATTGACCATTTTCTACGTTACTTACACTTTAAATAACTTATTATTATTATGTTGTACTTCAAATGTACTTATCCATAGTGTGCAGTGGTAACTATCTTGGTGATACATGGTAAGTATAGAGTAAATACTTTGTAGTTAATCTGTTAGTACATCGTATGTAGTGGTACAAACTTGAAAATAACAGATATTACAGTGTTATTACAGAAATAGGGTGTAACTATCTTGGTTTTACATGGAAAGTATTGATTTTGTAGTTACCTTGTTAGTACATAGTATGTAGTGCTCCAATACCAGATGTAAGTATGTTATAAGATAAGATAGTACTTTATTGATCTCACAATGGAGAAATTACAGAGTAATTACAGTAATAGGAGTGTAAAGATATTGAAAGTTTAGAGTAATTACCTTGTAACACACAGTATGTGGTGGTCAGTAATCTAATGTTTGTAACGTGAATGCAACCTGTTTTGTTGTGTCGTAGTCTGATACAAAGGTCTGATACAAAGGTCATTTACTGTAGATGAGAACAATAATGAATTTGAAATAGAAAATGTTCCAAAAAAATAATAATTTGAAAAAGATGTGATAAACAAAAACTAAATATTTATTTGTTGGGGAGAATACTTTGAAATTGTATACTGAATACTTGTCCTAAAATGTATTTTGTAACGTATTCAGTTACTTTTCCCAATCAGTGTACTGTATTCTGAACACCCTCAAATGAGAGAGTATTTGTACCTGAATACAGTTACTCAAAATGAGTATTCTGAGTCCCCAACACTGTCTATGAGTAGTGGACCCATGTCTGAGGCCTTTCTTTCTACTCACCCAGGCCCGTCGACAGGGGGGGTCAAAGGGGTATGTTGTCCCCGGGCCTCAGGACCAGGGGGGCCCAGCAAGGAGCCCACATTATATTTTCTCTTTTTTTTTTTTTTTTTTAAATATCATTACTTGCTTTGATGTGTGTCTTAATGCGTAAAATCATATAACTCGGGATGGTTTATTTTTGTCCATCTTAAAGTTTTCCTTGAATGCACACTCCCCACTAAACACAAATGAAGGAGTGTTCTTTAACCAGGACCAAAGGAAGAGAATGATGAGAGAACAGTGGTGTAAAATTGTGGGAAAGGGCCCCAAAATACAGCCTATAAAATTATTTATTTTAAAAAAATGCTGTAGCGAACAGGTGCCGCCGTAAGGGTTGGGTTGTGGGGGGCCCATGAGAAACCTTCTTGCCCCGGGCCCCACCAAGTCTGTCAACTGCCCTGTACTCACCACATATCAATAAGTAGTGGACCCATGTCTGAGGCCTTTCTTTCTACTCACCACATATCTATAAGTAGTGGACCCATGTCTGAGGCCTTTCTTTCTACTCACCACATATCGCTTCACTTGCTCCTGACTCTCCCGTGCCTTCTCCTGAACCTCCTGCACCTCCGCCCTGGTGCTGCCCAGCTCCGCCGCTGTCCTCCTCATCCCGTCCTTCACCTGGGCCGCGGTGAGCATGTGGGCCAGCGCGTCCTCGGTCCTCCGCATGTGGGCCAGCGCGTCCTCGGTCCTCCGCCGCAGCTCCTGCCTTTGCCCGTTCACCCTGACCTGCGTGAGGTCCAGCTCGTGGCGCTCCCTCTCCGCCCTCTCCTGGCGCCGGTCCAGGTGGCGTTCCCTCTTCTGGAGCTGGAAGTTGATCCATTTGCTCCGTGCGTTCGTCTCCAGCACCATCTCCTGCCTCGTCCTGCTCAGCTCTCCCTCTTTCCTGCGGTTCTGCTTCATGGTTTTGAGCAGGTCTTTCTTTCTCATGGCCGCCTCCGCGCTCACCACCTCCATGTCTTGTAGCTGCCTCTTTGCCAGACTTAACTTCTCGTCCAGCTCCTCGTTTTGTTTCTCTACGCTTGCCCTCAAATCGTGCAGCTCCTCGTGCTCCGCCTCGGCGATCTGTCTGTCCTGCTCCAACTTGGCTTTGTCATTCTGGATTTCTGTTTTTATTTGATCTACCTCACTTCTTTCATGTTGAAGAAGTGCACGCATTTCTTCGATGTCATTTTTATCCTTTTCGGTCATTACTTTCTGGCGGTTTTCTTCCTGTTCCATAGCCTCCCACAGTTGTTCAATCTCCTTCATTAATCTGGTTGCTTTGTTCAAAATGTGAAAAGCCTCCTTCTCAACTTGTCTCTCTCTCCAAACTGTTGCGGTTTCTTTGATGATTTTATTTATGAGTTGTTTCTGCCTTACTATTTTCTCCTTGTTCGGTGTAATATTCGTTTGGGGTTTGTCGAGTGTCCATGTCGGCTCTGTTTGGGTCATTTTGTTGGTATGACATCGTTGTTCTGCAAAGAGAAAGAGATGGACACAGTCAGTGTTGGGGAGTAACTAAACACATGTATTTAAAATACATATTCAGAATACTCATTTTGAGTAAATGTATTCAGGTACAAATACTCTCTCATTTCAGGGTATTTCGAATACAGTTACTTTTCAAATACCAAAGGAATACAGAGAGAAAGAGAGGAAGAAGAGAGAGAAAAAGAAGAGAGACAGAGAGGGAGGAGAGAGAGAGAGAGAAAGAAAGAAGAGAGAAAGAGAGAGAGGAAGGACAGAGGGAGAGAGAGAGTAGAGAGAGAAAAGGAAGAGAGAGAGGGAGAAGAGAGAGAGAGAGAAAGAAGAGAGACAGAGAGAGAGGAAGGACAGAGGGAGAGAGAGAGAGTAGAGAGAGAAAAAGAAGAGAGAGGGAGGAGAAAGAGAGAGAAAGAAGAGAGACAGAGAGAGGAAGGAGAGAGGGAGAGAGCGAGAGAGGAAGGAGAGAGGGAGAGAGAGAGGAAGGAGAGGGAGAGAGAGTAGAGAGAGAAAAAGAAGAGAGAGAGGGTGGAAAGAGGGAGAGAGAAGAGAGAGAGAGAAGAGAGACAGAAGAGACAGACAACAGTTGGTGTAAAAGTGTTGCTACATATTTTTAATCTTTCACCCATATTTATACAAAAATATAAAACAAATCAAGATGAAAGTATCTAAGTATTCAGAATACAGTACACTGACGGGGCAAAGTAACTGAAT
>OMNZ01048016.1:9838-20234 GCA_900303255.1 Lesueurigobius sanzi | reverse complement strand
GTTGTATGATAACATTTAGATTTTCCTTTTAGACTCCTGTTAGCGTTCTACCATTTTTAGGTTCTTCCAGTGTTCCCTCCGGGGGAGCCCTCTGCCTCTGGAGCGGCTGTCGGCTCTGGCTGCCTGGGTGCTGTCCTGTGGGTGCCCGGGTGGAGTTGTGGTGTCTCTGCCTCCTCTGGGTGCCCTGGCTCGGTGCCTGGTGGCTGGAGCTGTTCTGCTGCTCCTGACGCAGACGGCTCCTCTGCTGGGCAGTAGGAAAAACTACTTCCTTTCCTAGTCCATCTGCACTCAGCCTTATGCACTTACAAGACTTTTATTTGCAGAAATCCTGGTGTGTGCGTGTGTGTGCATGCATGTGTGTGTCTGTGTGTGTGTGTCCGTGCGTCTGTGCGTGCGCATTCGGATGAGCGTGCGAATACTGATGTGTGTGACAATTCTGGGTGGGGGTGTAATTGAATGATCTGTCTTAATGTGTTTCTAATCTGTAAAGCGCTTTGAGCTGCATTTTGTATGAAAAGCGCTTTATAAATACAGTTTTGATTGATTGATTGATTGATACTAACGGTTATCCTGTTCTTCTCAGTCATAGCAGTAAATATAATAAATTATATTTTCAGCAAACATCCCCAATCCAGCGCACACCTTAACAATTGTTAAACGGGCTATATTTTTTATGAAGAATTGGGCTTTTGTTTGAAACCAAGACAAACCAGGTCTACACCTAAAACTAGATTGTTCGTCTCATAAAGATGTCACTGTGAAAATAATTTGACTTCAGTTCAAAATATAGTGGAGTAGAAAGTACAGATACAGGCTCTGAAATGCAGCACAGTAAAAGTAAGACATATTAATCATAAAATTGACTTTAGTAAAAGTACCTACAGTTTTACTTTTTACTTTCCATGAATATTTGATGACCAATTGTTTTGTTGCTAATTGTTTTGTGAGTGGGAAGATTCGCTCATCTCATATGTCCAAACTAGACTTTTCTTACACACCTTAATAATACTGAGGAAAATGAAGGACAAACTTGTAGGGATTTAACGATATTGACGATATCGCAGGAGTAAAAGTGCCTCAATAAAACAACAAGAATAAGCAGGCTCCCGTGGAACAAAGCATTGTAAACTACATGGACCATGATCCTTTGTGCTGTGTCGTCACAAGAACCGCCCTTCTCTGCGAGTGCACGCTGCACACAGTAAACAAGTGCTCATGTGGAAACTGATGAAAACATCCCCAAAGTCGAGATTGTGTAAGCCCCTGCAACTTTTACGGTTTTTTTTTACATTTTATTTTACCTTCATTTAATCAGGAAAGTCCCACAGTGCAAGGACTCAAGAAAACACCAGGTACATTGCGGAATACATAGCGTGTGATTGACGTCCCTTTTCTGCAGTAGATGGCAAAGGATTTAAAAGGTTAGTGGCTATATTGATGTTCCTGACTTGAACTTGCACTTTAAACGCACTAAGTGATCAGCGTTTTATGTTGATCCATAAATATAACAATAAATGGCCTGGTGACTGACCATTTTTTGTTATCAAAAAAACACAATATCGTGAGCTATTTTATAATACAGATGAGTCTCTCTTGATACCGTTACATTCCTACAAACATGTAGTGAAGCGCAGGGTTTTACGAGGAGAGCTCTGCCCTGGAATGAGAGATGTATAGTCTGCATATCTCCAGCTGAACACGGACCATGGCTTTGTCTGAGATAACACAAGTCTGAGCTGCACTCAGCACTAGAGGCCTCGTAGCATCTCCTCCTGCGGGGGCTTGAGCACAAGTAAGCAGCTTTAACAAACTGAATGTTTGCTCGAGACTTCTGTCACTCACATGTGCTGAGGGGCGTTGCTGTACGAGCCGTGCTCCAGTTTCTGCCATCGTCCCAGATGAGCGGCCGAGCGGTGCAGCAGGTCGCAGTAACTGGGAGGCAGCAACTGACTCATCAGCATCACAAACGCGTTGATCCACACCATGATGAGGTGCTCACACGACCACCGCATGTCGTAGTACTGTGTGCTCTATGAGAGGGAGAGACATGAAGATATTAGCTACTAGGAATTACTGACATAGTTATAAAGAGAGGATTAGATTTGTAGTTGGGTATATTTTTCGATGACAGTGGCAATTTTAAGTGTGACATTTGTCCAAGTCTCAACCCAGATGGACAAAGGTTGCATTATGAAGGGCATGCAGAAAAGAAGAACTATCACCTGATGAATATGTATTCTAAACTACGTGTCCAGCGACTGAATGAAGCTCCTATAATTCTCTAAAATGATCCAAACCCTAAACCTGAGCCAGTACAGGGGACTGCAGTTGATTTGGTGTACATCAGTGAGATACAGGGCTGAACAGTATCACTATCACAAGAAGCCACAAGATCTCTCAAAATCACTCCATGTGACAGAGATTTACACAATTTTTGTTGTTGCAATTTTGTTAATATTAAATGGACCTGTTTTGAAATGGTTTAGACCCTTGAGATACTTTATACTAAATCCATCAAAATGAACATAATTAGCATTTTGTCTGGCCAAGAAACCAACCAAACCAAGACGAGGTACGATATACACACCTTGACGAAGCAGAGGGGGAGGAAGGCCACGTAGTAGGCACTGAAGAGCGAGTTGAACAGCACTTCCTTGATCCGCCTGTTGAAGTCGCTCTTGAGCTCCTCCACCTCGGCGCGGATCATGTCGGGCGTGTGCGAGTGCAGGGGCGGAGGGCATTTGTGGGTGGGCATGAGCGGCGGGCTGGAGAACTGCTCGCGCAGGTTTTCACGCAACAAAAACAGAAAGTCTCGCGGCCTGAAGAGCGGCGTCTCGGCCAGGTCGGTCTGCTGGTGGTCCTCCGGGTACTCGCAGTCCGAGGAGGGCGACTGCGCTTTGGTGCCCTCCTGGTGGAAACAGCACAGCGGGACGTACACGCCGAATCTGAAAACAAATGGACAAGAGAGTATTAAAGACAAAAGCATTTAGATTAGATCCTCTAGATCTGTCAAGGCCTTGTTGCGTATCGTCACTTAGTAATATGTTCAGGTTTTAAAGTGCATGTGACAGCTTTTAATCCTTTTGTAATTATGACATTGTTTGATGGATAATATCTGTAGAAAGTACTAATCTTTGTTTTACGTCAATGAAATGAGAATTTAATGAAGAAAGGTTTGGGGGAAAGGGTTATTTTAATTACATTTTTCAAAGGTAGTGACATAGAGGGAGAGTTCCATGGATTCTGACTCGCTCATTTCTCATTGGTTTATGGTTGGATTGTTTACCTCTGCGTATGTCACTTCCTGTGTCAATGACATAAAATGTCAAACCAGGGAACAAAACTAAACAGCTCCCAGTTGATTGATGGGGTAAATATTCAAGACTTTCTACCTTTATTTAAGGGGACAGATCATGCACATGGGGCTTAAAGATTTGAAAACATACTTAAAAAACATTATTTTGAGAGCCTCAGCATTGATATTTTACGTTTAATAATTTGAAATAATGTCTCTGTAAGGATAAGAGTATCTCTGAAATACAGCTGCCAGGGCCGCTGAAGAGTTTGTCTGGAGTTAATTAAAATAATTATTTTTTTTCTTTTTATTTCTCTCGGGATAGTGCAATTTTACTCCTCTTGTGCATAACTAAATTTTGTGATGTGTAGCTCTTGGCTTGTCTAATATTGTCTGATGTTAATTGTGAGGATGTGAAGTAAGTAACAGAATGATGTGTGTATCGATGCCCTTGTTTGTCCAAAATGAATTTCTCCTCTGGAGACAATAAACGCTATCTTATCTTATCTTAATTACTTTCATTTTTGCTTTACAGTGTGCTCTGCAGCTTCATGGCGGCATGATGAACATCCTTTGAGCACAACAAGGCTTAGAGCGGCTCCAATAACGGGTTATGGGCTTTAAAAATGTGGAGGTTTTAACAATACGCAATATAACCCAGGAAGTACAGATCCAACGCTTCAAGCGTAGAAGAAACAACTAAATTAAACAGGATTATCCAAGGATTACACAAAACATGATGATGCAAAGTGAGAACTGGGTGGCATTATCCCGACTACACATTTCCTGAAGTGGTAGAATCACAACATGCCGATTTATAGTCAGGCAGTGTATTAACCACATACGCAAAAAAGAGCAAACAAATTATTGGAAGTTTACAAAAAAAAACGTTTTGGAGTCCAGGCACAACACACATTCCATCTTAACCACAGGATGTGCCTCCCTCAGTATTTTACGCTAATTGGTTTGTAATAAAGGACAGAAAGCTTATAAATAATGAATGAAGACTGTATAACACAATAGATTCTTGTCTGCAAAACAAACAAAAGATGCACTCACGGATATCCCAGGAAGAGCAGGTTGAGGACAGAGTGATTTTTGCAGAGGTTCACGAGGGACCAGCAGAGCACACAGCCACACATGGTCAGGAGGCTGAGGCGCGCTGTGATCAGGACAATGTAGCGGACCAGTGACCCTCCAATGCTCTGGGACACCTGGACAGGAGCAGGTCAACATGAACACGGCAGCACGTGTGGAACATCCACAGACAGGAGAGTAAGTACACGTCTCCTGCAGAGTGATGTGAAAGTGAGAGGACAGTGGACTCACCTCTGAGACTATGGTCCACACCAGTCTCCGCGCCAACATGACCGTGATGAAGATTGCCACGTGGTAATCCATCAGATGGAAGTTCTGCGAGCAACAGTGAGGTGAATATAACAATAATTTAACTGTCTAGTTGAATTGAAAAGCAGTGGTGCAGTGTCTCAGTTGCTGTTTGCCCAGAAGGCAGGCGGGTCGATTCCAGTGTTGATCAGTGCACATTGTTGAGTCCCTCCCTATGTTAGTCAGTGGCCATCTCAGATTCAGAAAACTTTATCCCTGAAGAAAAATTAGGTTTGCAGCTGCCACTTTGAAGAATAAAAAATTACACCATACAACAGTCATTCAAACAAGATCATTGTGATGTCAGTGCCAACAGAAGGCAACAACAAACACCATCAACAACAACAAGGAAAGACAGCGCCTGTAAGAGGTGCAGGAAGCAACAAGCTCCTGGTCCAAGTACTGAAGAGGTACAGCACTAGTTTAAATATTAGACACCTATAAAAAATATATATGTAAATATAAAACTCAGGTGCTGCTTACCACCGAGTGTGGGGAGTCAATGAATAATGCAATATATATTAAATACTGAGAAAAGCAGCATCTAGTAGGCTGATGAAAGAGGACTCGATAAGGAATTTGGCAGATGATGCCATCATGAAGGCGCTGAGTGAAATAAACTGTTCTGAAAATATTCAACACAAGTCTCTACTAAAACAGGCGCTTGTCCTTGGAACAACTTTGTAACCTCATAAAATAGAACAGTGTTTCCCATTAATAACGGAGACTATGGCAGCCCTCCATGGCAGGGCTGAACGATTTATCGTATTTGCGATTATATCGTGATATTACACAACGTGATTTGCAAATCGCAGATTTATGCGATTTTTAAGGGGAAGAAAAAGTAAGTCTCTAGCCCATTCCTGTCAGGAGTTATGAGATTTTAAAGAAATTTTTAAAATGCTCTGTCCAGCCACTAGGGGGCAGCCAAGATTGTTTTAAAAGGAAGAAATTCCACACTGTCCAGCAGAAGGCACTGACACCGTCTTATGGCCATACCACCTTTGCTCTTGCCTAAAAAATTAATTATAAAAGTACAGATGGAGCTAAAGGACCAGCTGAAAATATAATTTATTTTCTAAAAATGCACATGAATGCAAAAGAATCACATCTGAATTAAATAAAATAAAATAAAACTGCAGGACTCTCAGACTCCCCCGGGTCAAAAGTGCAATATTTCTGCAGTCACTTTAAGTGCTTTAAAAAAAAGTATATTTACATGCATTTTTTTGTTAAAATGGTTCAGCCCTAAAGAGGACCTTGAAAAAATCACAATTGCAATACTGAGGGGGAAAAAAAAAATCACAATTAGATGATTTTCCAAAATCGTTCAGCCCTACTCCATGGTCTAATTTTCTCCACCATGATGTAACAACAAGCTATGCAAGACATTTGGATTGGAAAATACAATTCATGTGCTTTTTGTCTGAACATAAACAAATAACATAAACTATACTGTCCAAAAATTGGATTAGTAAGATAAAATATCAGTACAATGTTACATTTTTACACAAAATACCTATATGATTGCTTGATTTCTACTAATTATTCTATTCCCAAATCTTTAGGTTTTATTTCTAAGATTATCATTTGAGTTACAGTGACACCGCAATGTGGATCAATATAAATTGACTGGATCCAAATCTCAAAATGAATACTAGATAAAATGATTTGAAGATCACCACCATAAGCTCTTTCAAATGTGTGAGAAACAATGTAGAAAAAATCCACACAAGGCATTTGCCAGTTTGCAGAGGACAGGGAAGAAAGTATGTTGCACTTGTAGCAATCTTTTTCAACACTTTTGTAGCTATATTTGTGTGTCTGTTGTTCTCACCAGCGAGGTAGAGGCAGCGGGGTGGCTGTAGGGGTACCACCACACTGTCCTGTAGATGTTGATGTATTGGACGAACAAAGCCACGAGCAGATAGAGGAACAGGAGAAACTCGAACAGGAGGCTGCTGTCCAGAGGCAGGTCTGGGATCCGCGAGTGTCGGACCGGCTCCGGAGTGATGAGCGCCGAGAGCGGGGGCGCAGACAGACCCAGAGAGTTACTGTTCCTGGAATATAAATAAGGTCATGGTGAATTTAATGCAGTGTACCAGTTCATGTTATAGGTTAGGTGAGAAATTATTGTTTCGTTTTCATGGTTTTGTATTTATTGGCATTCTAAACAAGAAAAAGTTCTAGTTTTGTTGGCTTGATAAAAAATAAAAAAGTAGCTGTTCATCAAAAATCATTCTTGACATAACATAAAAATAAACTGCAGCCCATTCCAGTGTTGTTACGAGATTGGAAAATGGAAAGAGAATTACAGATATGACTTAAGAAAATTAGTCACAGAAATGTAAGTTTTTCCATTGCCAATTACACAAATCAAAAAAATACTTTCTATAATGGACCATCAGCTGCACCAAGTTGCCAACAAAAACACAATGTCTCTGAGAAGAAGTAGTGGTGCAAAAACAATGTTTGACAGCTGTGGAACATGTGCAGGAAGTAGCATTGTTTTACATATGGATGTGACCATAACAGCTGTACCACTGTGATATTTACTGTATAGGCTTGCAAACAATATGTAATTAAATCAAAGCCTCCATTCGGATATGGCTTAACAACATGTTACAATAGTCTCCAATGTAAAAAAAAATGTGTGCTTGTGTTGAGTTATAGATTGTTAAGGAGATTTATATTTTGTGTCTGACCCATCCTTCAGTGCAAGATCATTGTTAGAACTGGATTCATAGATTTACTCTACTCTTCTACCATTTCCTTCAAAAATAAAAGGTAGTTCCGAAACCGATTCACAAGACAGGAGTACACAATACTGAAAGGAACAACAGAACAGTGAGGAAATGTTTTTATGTGGGTGATCAATGAGGGCACAAACTGCCATTTGAGGTTTTGTTTGATCGTTTGTTGCCAGTTTATGACATTATTCTGAAGTGCCAAGATAAAAAGTAGAGGAAAGAAGTTCTACCTTCATAAGCAACATTAGCACATGCTAACTGCTAAGGTTATGCTAACAGCAGCTAAAGTTGTGCTAGCAGTGCCTAAAGTCATCAATCGACAAAATCCATTTTACACCCGCGGTATGATGTTGTGAAATATTAAATCTCATGGGACAGGGCTGTTTCTGTCAACTCAGTCTTCTCTCTCCTCTGTTAGTAAGGGTTTATTTTTTGAACCATGGCGGCGCATGCAAACATGCTGTGGCTTTGGGTGTTTAGTGTCTTTTTGTTTCTTTTGCTTCTCTTGTCTTGTGAATTTTTATGTTTTTGTGTGTTTGAATGGTTTTAGGATGTTTTATGAGATGATTCACCGCACATTTTGTTTGTAAGTTAGCAATCTACATTCTTTAAACCTAAATAAAGTGGTGCTCCATGAAAAGTAAAAGGGCACTAGTAGTACGTCTGGCCTGGCCTCTGCTGACGTGAGGAGGACCTTGAGGAGAGTCAACACCCGGAAGGCTCCTGGCCCCGACAACATCCCGGGATGGGTGCTGAAGGTAAAAGTTCCATCATGCTTCAAGACTGCAATCATCATTCCAGTGCCGAAAAGACCTCAAATCACATCACTCGACTACCGCCCTGTTGCTTGAACTCCCATCATGATGAAGTGCTTTGAACGGCTGGAAAGCGTGGCAGGGACCATATTGTCTCAATTCTCCCTGCCATGTTTGATCCGTTTCAGTTTGCCTACCAGTCCAATCGCTCCACAGAGGATGCCATCTCTGCCGCTCTTCATCTGAGCCTCAAACATCTGGAGAAGAATTGAATTCAGCTTTTAATACAGTCATCCCACAGCATCTAGTAGATGAACTGGGACTCTTGGGATTCAGAACCCCCATGTGCAACTGGCTGAGCTTTCTCACCGATAGGTCACAGGCAGTACGGGTCAGCAAGCACACCTCAGATGTCATCACGCTCAGTACAGGCCCCCCACAGGGCTGTGTGCTGTTGCAGTTCACGGTGATGACACATGACTGTGCTTCAAGGTTCACCACAAACCATATTGTGAAGTTTGCGGACGGCACAACAGTGGTGAGAGAGATGACAACGACATGGCCTATGGAGAGGAGCTGGAGGGATTGGTGATCTAGTGTAAGGTCGACAACCTGATCCTGAATGTCACCGAGACAAAGGAACTCATCGTGGACTTCAGGAAACGCTCCTCTTGTTGTCAACAACTCGGCTGTCGAAGTGGCCAAGTTTTTGGGGGTGCACATTACAGACGATCTCACCTGGTCCATAAACACTGCGTCTCAGGTAAAACTCAACAACGGCTGCACTTTCTGCATTGGATAAGAAGAGCCCACCTTCCCCCACCCATTCTGACAACATTTTACAGGAGCACCATTGAGAGCATTCTCACCAGTTGCATCTCTGGTGCGGAGCCTGCTCTGCTGCAGACTGGATACATGTGAGGAGAGTGGTAACTGAGGACCGCAAAGAAAATCATTGGGTCTTCTTTCCCCTAAATCCAAGACATCGCCACAAAGCAATGGGTTTCTCCGGCTAAAAACATTATTCGGGATGTCTCACACCCAAACCATGCACTTCATGCACCTCAGGAAAGTGTTCTGCAGCATCCGATGCAGGGCCACAAGATACTTTAACAGTTTTTTCCCTTGCAATTAGACTGCTGAATAACTGACTGATTTGTATTTCTAATGTTGGTTGTATAATAACAGACTTATGCTATTTGCACTTTAATACTACCATCTTTTAAATTCCAGTTTGTGTTTATTGCGAGCACAATGCAACGACATTTCGTTCTGTGTATATTGTGCATCTGAATGACACATGAAGTCTATCTATCTATGTCATCTGCTCCGAATCTAAACAACTGTGTGACAGAAAGTGGAGGACAGTGAACAGTAAATGTAGCCTCTTAGTTATACACTTGTTTTACACATCGCTCGTGTTTTTTCAGCACCTCCTGCTCGCCCCACTGTTCGCTGCTTGTCTCCTGTGCGTGTCCTGCACCTTGGACCATACCAAGTTGTGCTAAACCAAAGGGGTGTTTGACTTCTCATGGTATCTCAAACGCATGATGCAAAAGTTATTTCTGTCTCTTATTTGATAGATTTACATGAAAGTGAAGTTATTCATGTCTGAAACAGCCCCAGGCTCCTGCTACAGCCCAGTTACAGCCTATAGGCCTCTGACAGCACAACTGAGAGAGTGCGTTATCAAATACAATTTTCTCTGGCGGCCCAAAAGTGAGGCGGCCCACCGGGAAACGTCCCGACTCTCCCGATTACCCAGCATGCCACTGCAGTCACAGCGGCTCAAGACCTATCCTCCATCTATGTGTTAGACCACTTCACAGCATCTTCAGTCCTGCCTTGGCGACAGGTCCAACTGACTGAAGGACAGCGTCATCCACCAGGCTGTGAGGAAGCTGAACTCTCCCTTCCCTCTCTCTGCTACCACCTTTACTATTGTTTTTCATTTTTCACTGGTGCGACAGACACCAAAACTCGATTCTCTGCACTTTATTCACATGCTTTATGTGTAGTAGAATTGACAATAAAGATGATGGAATTTAATTTAATAGACAAATCCGAGCTCAGCAGTTTGTTCACGTCACATTCTTATCAGGGCAGCTCACTTTGGCCCGAGGCGGAGGACGGCCCCAAAATGCACCCCGTTTGGCCATTGATCTGACACAGTGGAAATGCAGCTGAACACGAGTAGATCAGGTGGGATT
>OMNZ01047997.1:28487-52346 GCA_900303255.1 Lesueurigobius sanzi | reverse complement strand
ATGCCAAATTTGGGTCCTGGGGAAGGAAAGAGAGAGAAGTAGTAAAGAGGGAGAGAGACAGAGAGAGGGGAAGGAGATTGAGAGAGACAGAGAGAGAGAGAGAGAGAGAGAGAGTGAGAGAGACAGAGAGAGAGAGAGAGGAGAGAGAGAGACAGAGAGAGAGACAGAGAGAGAGAGAGAGAGAGAGATAGAGACAGAGAGAGAGAGAGAGACAGAGAGACAGAGACAGAGAGAGAGAGAGAGAGAACCCAAAGCACTGTGCTATTATCAGCATCTAGAGAGAAGGCAGGAGCAGGACATTGACATCTCTCAAACGGGAAATCACAGAGAGGACTCAACCTGTTACACTCAGTCTGGATTAAGATCTGTAGAAAGGAAGAAAGAGAAAGAGAAAGAAGAGAAAAAGAAAGAAAGAAAGAAAGAAAGAGAAAAAGAGAGAGAGAAAGAGAGAAAGAGAGAAAAAGAGAAAGAGAGAAAAAGACAGCAAAAAAAAAAAAAGAGAAAGAAAGAAAGAGAGAAAGAAAAAGAGAGAGAGAAAGAGAGAGAAAGAAAAGAGAGAAAGAGGAAAAGAGAAAAAGAGAGAGAGAAAAAGAAAGAAAGAAAAAGACAGAAAAAGACAGAAAGAAAGACAGAAAGAGAGAGAAAGAAAGACAAAGAAAGAAAGAAAAAGAGAATATACTCTTTTACATGACCTTCAACAACTGCCAGGAAAATTGTTCAGGAGCAAAGAAAAACTCACTTCAGCTGAAATACAGGACTCTCTGACAAAATGTATGTTTGTTTCCAGATGCACAATATGTAAACTTTAGATCAGGGACATTTGGTTAGTTTCTAGTTGAAAAGCATAAACAAACCTTTCTTTTTGTATTATTATTCAATCAGATTCTTGCAGTTTACATTTGTCCGTCCGATTGATTCCAATTGATTCCAATAAATTAGTCTTACAACAAATGGAAAGCTAAAATGCTAGTTTGTGGCGTGGAGGAAAAAGACTTTCACTTGGCGTTGCTAGATGGGAGTATTTTGTTTATTTAATGGGCCGTTTCTCTTCTTACCTGTGCCCTTCTGTCGGACTCCTCGTTCAGAATCTTGAGCCTCCAGGGCAGTCGAGGACACCAGTTTTCCACCTGTAAACAAATAAGAGGCGCATGTTTAGCATAAAGAGGAAGTCAGGATTTGGCTACTGTCAGACACACAGGCTCCGACACACAGGCCCATGAGGTCACGAATCTAGAGACACACACACAAAGTTGGACGGAAATTGAAAGAAACAATTCATACAGATAACCGCGGTTTGGATTTCTTTCATACGTAAAAGACTTAAGCTATTTTCAGGCATTTGGTGATAATTTCAAACATTTCTTGAAAGCCGTCTTACATTTCGTTGGTTATAAAATGCTACTGTAAGGGACTTTTCGGACTGGGCATGTGTGATGCCCCTTTGCCTCCTATATAAATTGTGTGTTCCCGCTCTTTGGGTTGTTCATGCTTAATAAACGGAGGGGACAGTTTGATGTCACAGCTCTCCAAAGATATTTGAGTCTCTGCCTCTACATCTCCACTTGGTACGTTACACTACATTGATCTTGGGTTTGGATTGAAGCTGGTTCTGTGTATTCTATATAGCTTTTACTTTACTACATTCTTAAAATAAAGCCCAAAGCCTTGAGCTTAAAAAGAAAATGATGTTTGAAAATAGAAAAAGCTGAAGCTGAAAAAGTTAAGGGCCTATCTCACTGGCCAGGAGACTAGTTCACAACCTCGCAGAGACTTGAGTCTCCAAGACGTCTACGAGATGTCTCCGCAAAGTCTCCGCAAAGTCTCCCGGTCTCCAGGGAGTTGCGGGAGACTAATTGGAGCCTTTTTTCAAGTCTCCAACAGGTCTCGGAGAGGTCTCAATTCAGTCGTGGAGACTTATCGTGAATTCTTGTGATATGGATATTATGTCTCCTAATATTGTAATAACTATGTGGCGACGCATTGTGCAGTCCTAAAACCACGCCCTCGTCCAGCTGCCACTATATTTACCCTTTGAACGCACAATGTCAATGCATGTTTGGTTGCATAAGTTGTCATCACAGTAGCCGCCTCTGAAGGAAAGGAAATGCAGGCCCGTCTCCATGGCAACAGCGAGGCCATGTGCCGTCACAGAGAGGTGGCTGACAGCTGCTGGGCTGCATGCAAACCACATCTGTATGAAATTATGAGCAGAAAATCTCATATTCTTTGCCTCGTTTTGCTGTGGAAATGTGTGTTTGTTTGTGTCCAGGGAGTTCTAGTTTTTGAAAAGCGTGGTACTCTTAGATAAAGAGAAGCCAGGACACAAAACTAACACTTTTAAGACTGAAACCTATAATTTAAGGATATTAGATGTCAGCTGATAAGCTATAAGTGTCGAAAAAATGTAATAAATTTAATTTATTAAATTATGTAATGAGGAAAGAGCATGTACTAAGTTGATAAATATATCAATTTAAATCAGAATTTTCTTAATTTTTTACCCAATGTAGCTGGTTCTGATAGTAGTTTGGAGTTTTGATGGTAATAGTTTTCACTTTGCAATATTTTTCTTTTAAGGTGAGACACTATAGCGAAAGAAAAGACACTTAGAGATACAATACCATTTGCCACAAGTTAAATGAGGAAAGATTAGGCATTTTATTCGTAGAAATTCCCATAAATGCCTATATTTTCGGGGACACCATCCAAAAAATGGATTGAGCCAGGATTGATGGTTTTATTTTGTTAACCTTTTCGTTTCAAAGATTCTTTTCAGAGAGGATTTTTGATGTCTTGTTTAGTTTTTGAATAAGCTACTCATTAGTGGAAAAAAAAAATCCATAAAATTTCTTGTATTGTACTCAATAATTCAGGCTAGAAATTAAATAGTCAAAAAATCCTTCTGAAAAAATATATTGTTAAGTACAAGACCTGAACGTTTGGGGTCTGTAGGAGCTACTAAAGTTGTTGCTGTGTGTAATGGTCTCCCAGAAAGGGAACCATACAGATCCTTGTTGGTTGTATTAGGGAAGTCACATTCAGTATTTGTCAGTATTTGAGAATGGATATGTGACTTCCTGAGCCAGACGTGTCGACAAAACGGCAAGAAATAAACATTGTAAAAGGGAGAGTTTGATCTGTTTTTTTTTTTTTTTTTACTTAAAACTAAGATGTTATTAAGAGAAAATTAGCCCAAAAACTTGACCACTGCATGAAGCATCATCCAGCCGTGTCTTGCCTTAATTGAAATCCTCTTTATCCTCAATTATTGCCGTTTCAAACAGCAGCTATTGCAGGAGATGTACAAATGTATTGCGCATGTATTTCCCCATTTCCCCATGAAAACGTTGACATGTTTGCTTGGTAAGTGTTGTATTGAGGTCAAAGTGAACTAAAGCTTTCCTCTGGAGCTTTCTTTCTTCCTAATGCATTTCTGTGTTGTCCATCTAACTCCCATTTCTCCCTCTATATGGCGCACAAAGCAACTCCACTGCGTCCGTTTATAACTGCAATGCTTTCAGTCCGTATACAATATTCATGGCACACGACTGACCGCTGCAAAGCTCGAAAACCAAGAGGAAAGCTTTAAAAAGTTTTGCACAGTGGGTCAGAAACAAACAGTGGGATTTTTGTGGGGAAATCTATAACGCGTGCGGGGCAAGTGAAGCTTCAGTTTTAGCAAAGAAAAAACTTGCTGCTTTCAATTCTCTATGTGAAATTTAACTACAAGGAGACACAGGCAGGTCTACAGGATATATTGAAGGAGTTGTGTCATGGAGGGCATCTGACATAATGAGGGTCACGCTTTACAAACTTTATAGAGGAGAGATTAGGTGGAGAGTAGTTTAATCACTCTGTACTTGTACATGAGAAACACTATTTTAAAGTATTAATACTTTAAAAATGGTAAAATGGAGGGCTGCCCCCTACTGTCCTGGCTGTATTATTGACCATTACTGGCCTCTACTTTACTTTACTTCATTAGTTTATTTGGAGAAGACAGCACACATTAATGAACACAGTACAGTTACTTTGTATATGCACCATCTGTAGTCCTCATACATTTAAGACAGCAATAAAAATTACAGACGTGGACATAGAATATATACACTATTTACAGACAATATAAAACTTCCAGTATCGGGTCTACAAATGATCACCTCATTGATTACAATTTGTAAGCTCTTTTTTAAAAGCTGTAAAGTTGGAAGACTCTCAAATTATAATAATTGGGAGATGGTATTCTGTCCAGTGGTGGTGCGTCAGAATGGTACCTCACAGTCCCCTCTACTGGCTGATCTAGTTACTATGAAAGCAATGGAGCCTCATTAATATTCATGATGTTGTTCATTAATATGCATGACGTCATCAAAAGTATCAATATTAGCATAAAAAGTATCTATCGCATCGTGCCACAGAATATCGCGATATATTGGAAAATCCGATATATTGTCACACCTTATTAGTGTGTATTTGACTTTTTACTGCTGCAGAGGCTGTATTAGTAGTTAGATGACACCTTTACTTTCCGTCACAGCTGCCTGTTTAACGCGTCAGGATCAATTTTGGTTTTCTCTGCTGATGGAACCATCTCCTTGGCATCGCCCTGAAAACCTACAAGTCGCCCTAAAAAAAAAAGAGTTAATCCTGGAGGGTCCCTGTGATAAAAAGTAAAGCCTGTAGCTGATGTGCTGATCCCGGTGCAGACGGCTCCTCCGATAGAGTCTCCTTACCTGGTTAATCTGTACTCAGCCTTAATTATGTTATTTGTGATGGTGCGTGTTGTGAATGTGGGGGGTGGGAGGCGGGTGGGTAAATTAATGATCTGCTTTTAATGTGATTTTAATCTGTAAAGCACTTTGAACTGTATTTTCTGTATGAAAAGCCCATACAGCCTCTCGGTTGTTTTTTCGTTTGTTTGCTTTTCACATAAAAAGTTCCAAGATTGTGTTTTGTGTACTTTTTTCTTCAAAATTAATTATTTTTTACTCTGTGTGCTTCTACTTGAGAAGAATGCAAATGTAAAAAATGACTTGACTAACTCTACCCATCTCTAATCGTGTCCACTCCAGTGAGGCATGGCCACAAAGGAGGAAAACAAACATTATTTACCAGTCCAAGGTTAATTTAATTTAATTTAAAACAACAACAAAGCAACCTGAAAAGAAGTCATCGACAGAACGGAAACCCCATTAGCTGTAAGATTCTTCATCAGATATAGAAATCTATACAGTTTACCAGTCCGCTGTCATTAATATTAATGAGATCGATGTGTGTTAAGACCTCTGTGGCTGTGTACAGTGCTCTGCCAAAAAAAGAAACCCAGCAGAACTCAAACCTTCGAGAGCTTATATGTTGCGGCTTTTCAATAATGCACGAGAATAAGCTATAGACAAGTGTGTCAAAGACGTGCAGAGGGCAAAGAGAAAGCAGTTCTACATCGAAGGCGTTGTAACATCAACTATTTAACAATATCCTGAAATAACCTCTTCTCTCTTTGACTCTTGACCGAAGGAGCGTGTGGTATTTTAAATGCAGGGCTCAACATAGTCATCTTTGTATTGTCGTCATTCACACAAGGTAAGTGTCATTAGTGGGATATGTGCAGCAGTGTCTTCAAGAAGAGTCTATAATATGCCATAGCTGTAATGGATATCGCTGGAAATATGTGAAGGTAGTTTTTTTATAGTAGCCGTTTTATTTAGTACAGACAAAGAATCTAGAAGCTAGAAACTAGAAGATCAGGGCTTTCTAATGAGATTACCCACAAGCATGTGGGATGAATCATTTCATTTTAGCGAGCAATAATATTTGGGGTTCAAGACGTTTGTGCACAGGTCTAAAACAGGAGAGGTTACTTGCATCTCGAGTAAGGATTAACCCAAGACTAAACAGGGGTGGGACAGTATTGCAATACGTTCTTGCTACACTACAACTGCATATCAATATGCAATATTTGCATATTGTAATTATCAAAGTATGAAAGTATTGAACTCTGACAATGTTTAATTCCAGGCTGAAAACAGTTCTTTTTTAACTGTGCACATGACACTGAAAGTATTTTATCTGCACTCTCCACTTTTAATGTAATTAGTTAATGATTATATTTGTTTTATTGATTGATTTTATCTGCTCTCTTGTAATTTCATGAAATTGTGAAGCACTTTGAATTGCCTTGTGTATGAATTGTGCTCTACAAATAAATCTGCCTTGCCTTGATTCTTTTTGATACTTATAAATGTGAAATAGCTGTAACATTTCAGTAAATGTTGGTTAGCATTTGGTTGAAAACGTTTGAACATATGATTGTTTTCTCTTAATCACAACACTTGCTATATCCCAATACGCTTTGTGTCAGCCCCCAAGTATCGTGATTAGATGTGGGCAAAATATCGTCAAGATAATACTGTATCGAAATCATTTGTAGAGGTTTGAAATCTTGAGCTATGCGATGGCTTACACTACTACTACAGCACTCCCAGCATCTTGTTCCATTTGCAGTGTAGATTGTTATCCCAGCAACACAGTTCCACAAATCCACCTCGGAAACGTTGTTTAAAAGATGAAAATCTCTGGTTTTATTACTTTGTTACATAATTGAACGTGAGCTGACAAAACACACTTGCTATGAAATGAAAAGATCCCTAAGCTAGCAGTTCGTAAGAGAATCGTTCGCTTCCACAGCTCTCAAGATCTGAATAAAACAAATGAGAATCAACATAAGATAACAAACCGGAGCGGGCCTGTTCTTAAAGGGGCAGTACATCTTTTACCAATATGCACCAAATCTTATAAGCACATGAATTCTAGCATGTTTTTAATATTTTAACTATTATATGAACTCAACTAAGTAACTAAATGATATTATTTAACCTTTTAACATTTACTTTGGCCTTGTTATGACAAAGTTATACACAAAGACAATCCTATGAATCAGACTACATTATTATTTGGAGATATGTAAATTTACAATATCTAGTATGTCTCCAATGTCAATCAATCAACAAAAAGCTCCGTCTGCCAAAAAATATACTTAATTAAATATACTTGATCTCTCACAACACAGCAATTTAAATTAAGATGTTTGCCAGCACATTTTTGCATATTTTTCACATTACCGACAAAGTCCCACAAAATATCGAGATATTCATTTTTCTTAATATTGCCCTCTATGTTTTGTATCGTGACAAAAGCATATTGTCCCCGCACTACTGAACAAGATCTTATTTTGGCCCAAATCAGGTTTAAACAGTTTGAAATTCTTAAACTGGAGAGGCATGTAACTTCTAACGTAATGTACCTCACAACACCAGCACTGGCCATTCATCTAAACACATGGCCTTTACGAAGCGCACTTATGACTCAAACATTATTCATCCTGCCCCTTTATCGTCCCACGGCGTGACTCCGGTGCACTCACCTCACTGAGATAGATGAAGAAGGAGCAGGCGGAACCGTCCACTCCGTAATTGCCGTAACAGGAGTCGGAGCGCCACATTTCCTTCATCCACTGCAAACGACACACATGACACACGCACATTAGTTATTGGTTATTGTAGTTATTATGTATGGTGTTATTATTAGTATATGTAGCCGATTAGCATTAGCTAGCATTAGCGTGTTAGCGTGTGGAAATTGACAACAGGACACAAAGCAGATACCTTTTTTATCCATTCAGGTTTCGAGTAACTGTATTCAGCTACAAATACTCTCTCATTTGAGGGTATTTTGAATACAGTTACATTTCAAATACCAAAGGAATACAGAGAGGGAGAGAGACATAGAGAGAGGGAGGAGAGAGAGGAAAGAGAGAGAGAGAGAGAGAGAGAGGAAGGAGAAAGACAGAGAGAGGGGAAGGAGAGAGGGAGAGAGGAAGGAAAGAGAGAGGGAGAGAGAGAGAGGAAGAAGAGAGACATAGAGAGAGGGAGGGAGGGAGGAGAGAGAGGAGGGAGAGACAGAGAGAGAGAGAGGGGAAGGAGAGAGAAAGGGAGAGCCAGAGAGAGAGAAAGAAAAAAGACAGAGAGAGAGGGAGGGCGAGAGAGAGAAAGGGAGAGAGGGATGAGAGAGAGAGATAGGGAGAGAGGGGAGGGAGAGAGGGCTGAGAGAGAGAAAGGGAGAGAGGAGGGAGAGACAGAGAGAAAGGGAGAGAGAGGAGGGAGAGAGGAAGGAGAGAGAAAGTAGAGAGAGGGAGAGAGAAAGAAAGAAAGAAAGAAAGAAAGAAGAGACAGACAACAGTTCTCTCTTTCACCATATTTATACACAAATATAATGCAAATCCAGGTGGAAGTATCCAAGTATTCAGAATACAGTGCACTGATTGGGCAAAGTAACTGAATACGTTACAAAATACATTTATTCAAGTATGTTATTACACAAGTATTCAGTATTCTGTAACTGAATACAATTTCAAAGTATTCTCCCCAACACTGCCTGCGCTTAATCTCTTGTGACCAAATTGACAGCAGCAAAATAAATGTTTTTTTTTTGTTTATTTAAGGAAAATCTCCGTAGCCTCAAGATAACAAATACATCCCTGTCCTAAATCCTTGAAAATCCAATACTAAAATGTGTGATATTAGGCCTGGAGGAAATCAATTGTTCTGCTTGGCTGGCTTTATACACCATACGCACCAAGCACAGTTTATTGCAAGGTTTGAAACGCGGCTGCACTGAGAGAAAGATTGGACAGATTAGTTGTGCTTTTCCAATAATAAAAGGAGGATTTGTTGATGTAATAGCAGAGTGGAAATGTACCACTTGGTTTACAGCGTGACGACAGAGGAGGCCGGACAGGATTGGCAGCATTTTGTTTAGGTTTAAGGAAGGGTAAAGGTGAGATGAGTAAGACGGTGTTGCGAAAGCTCACACTCATTTACTTCCATCTCGAGTAAGCAGCTTGAAATGGAGGAAGGCTGCAGCTATTTACAATACTTTGACATAACTGCCTTGCCATGTGGTTATTACAAATACTGCTGGACTGATTGCTTCAAAATAGATCAAGTCTGTCTTAGTCACGCTCCCCTCTGGTTCTGTACAAGAGAACAGATGGCATTGTATAACTGAACATTTTTACATATTGGATTGCAAACTGCTGCAATCTGAGGGTTGTACCAATCCGAAACTGTTATCGGACATCAGAGCCAATCCAGAAATAAATACATAACAATACAGTTGTGGCCAAAAGTTTGCATACACTGGCTGAATGTCAGGGTATGTGCAAAGTCATAGAATATGAATGAGAACACAAAAACCTTTATTTCACTCATGGTTAGTGGTTGAGTGACGTCATTTATTGTCAAAAAACCTTCACACTTTTCTACCAGAAACTAGCCAAATGTCCCTGATCAAAAGTTTACATGTTGTGCATCTTGAAACAAACATCAATTTTGACAGAGAGTCTTGTATTTCAGCTGAAGTGAGTGTCTCTTTGCTCCTGAACAATTTTCCTGGCAGTTGTTGAAGGTCATGTAAACGTCAGATCAGGGACATTTGAGTCGTTTCTGTTTCATTATGATGAGAGTAAGAGAAAAGTTCTTGACAGTAAATGGCTTCGCACAACCACTAAAGTCTGATGTTGAAAATATCCCAGTTCACAGTTGCTTAAATTGCAGCATAAGTTGCCTGGACAAAGACTAAACTACCTAAAACTTATACGACTATTTAATGATTTACAGATGATGCCCTGAGTAAAGTTTTTGTTCATTTAATTCAGCCCTTAAAACTTACTTTTGAAACACTGCCTGTTTACAGCAAGCTAATCTCCTGACACGAAGAGTAATACTAAAACATTTCCTCTGCCGTCGGCCGCAGCTTCCCTCCTGCAGCAGTTGAAAGGGCCCATTGTTTTGCCGCTCATGTGCTGTACATGTGTGAGGCGTGTGGATGGGTGGAGAGCGTTTTTGGCTTCTGTTCTACAATATCAGGGGAGTGCCGGGGGCGAATGGGGATAGTGATACAGGCCTATCAGACAGACCCGACAAGCTGTGCAAAAAGTGTCAATGGTAGATAACAAATATGGATTCCATACCTTTATATTTTCATTAGCGCTGGGTTTAAAAAAAAAAAAAAAAAAACGATGAATAGCCTGATATTGATACAAAAAAACGGAAACCGATCCTTTTACCGCAACGCCGACGACTTTAGCGAATATCTCAGTGACGACAGGTCATAGAGACTTGAAGGAGAGTTCAGGCTTTAAAATGAGCCCAGCCATGTTCGTCTAGGCCAGTCCTTCTCAAATAGTGGGCCGTGCGATGCCAGGGGGGGTGCGTGTGATCTCGGGGGAACATGCTTTTTCATATTTAACAGCGAGAGAGACTGAGATAAAAGAAGCCGCCCATATGCGATATGTTTTCTACTCCCTGAGGGGGGCGCAACAGAAAATAATTGAGAAACACTGTTCTAGGCCGTTGGGTAGCGGTGTAAAGTCACGTTGAAAGTTAGCTGACTCTCCACTTTACACAATCACTCAGGGATTCAAAACGGTACTAGGTTGTACTTGTTGTTATTGTTTTTTTGCCTCCGTTTAGATAGGACCTGGAGGGCAAAAGTATGGAGTTACATTTGTGCAAAAATGAGCAAATCTATGGGGTAACATTTGGTGCAAAAACATATTTTTTTGTTTTCTAAAAGATGCAAAAATATGAAGAATAAACACAGATGGCACATAGAAGGTCAGGTTTATAGCCTTTTATGTTTATAGAAGCGTTTATGAGTGGAATAATAATCAAAAAAAGTGCATAGTTTTTCTGAGAATGTCTACCATATCCAAGTAAAATTGGTACTGTGTGATATCCGTGATATCCTTAACTGAATTGAAAATGGTGAATCGGATTGAATCAGGCCCTTGTGAATCAAATCAAATCAATTTGGGAAATTCAAATCGATACCCGGCCCTCATTTTCCTGGCACTGGTGTTGGCGAACACTCAAACCCATTCACCAATCAGGTATATCAGGTATTGTTTGACAACCTACATGCAAATTCAACAATAAAATTTCAGCTCAACCTCCGTTCTAAAGCGTTTACCTTTTAGTAACCATTTCAAAGACGCCTATTGGTTTGTGAGAGCACACCTGGGGCCGTGAGTGGGCTCCTGCTCTCCTGCTCTCCCTTTTTTGGTCCAAAACAGTCAAATTGAAGCTGTGGGAGGTGATGTTTTCCATTCACTGAGCATGTATGAGGTCGCGTGTGGGAGGTAGTTCACTGTGAGCAAATAGAATCAAAAAGCAACCACTAAGGTTTAGACGGGCCACAAGTCACTTGGGCGCGACCCACAAACGATCAAGCAGAGAAATTGAGTTGGATATTTCTTTACAAGCTGTCTGTCATCCTCGAAAGCCCATTTTCTGAGATTCCCTCCCTCTTTAGCTGCAAGATCAATAGCCTTTTCTTGCTAACAGACAGTGCAGTGATAGATACAGAGGCTTATGTGACTGGTGTGTGTGTGGTCACCTTGATTTTGCTCTCGCAGTGAGGGAAGCCATCCAGAGGGGGCAGCTCGCACTTCTCCTGCGCTCCACTCAACAGATCTGGTAAAACGCACAGAGAGAGACGGGAAATCGATCAGCTCAGCAGCACCGAGACAAGGACAGTCAGTGTTCATACACTTTCACACCCACATCGCCACGCCTTGTGAAGATAGATCCAAGAAGCTAAATTATTCCAGGTTGCAACACTGTGAATGTACACTGCCCGGCCAAAAATAAAGTCACCGCCTGGATTGAACTAAGCAAATAGAACTGGGGTTGATGCAGTTTGTCAGTTTTAGGTTCAGCAACACTATATGCCCAAAACATGAACATCCTGAATTATTATTTATGAGTTATTCCATCAATGGATTTCTTCTTCTCTGATGGCACAGGTATATTCCAAATTGACAATCTCAGGGTCAGGCTCATATGGTGAAAGAGTGGTTCAGAAGTGTGAATGTGTCCATATCTTAACTCCACTGAGAATAGTTGGGATGTGCTGGAGAAGGCTTTGCTCAGTGTTCACACTCTTCATCGTCAATACAAGATCGTAGTGAAAAAAGAATGCCACACTGGATGGAAATAAATCTTTGGGCATTGCAGAAGCCAATTTAAACAATGCCACAGCAAATGGTGCTGTAATCAAAGCTAAAGGTGGCCTAATGTGCGTATGACTTTCTTTACTTCTCTTTCTTCTTTTAACACTTTTAACACTCAGTAGCGCGGTGGCACTTTTTTTAATGCTTTTTAATGCTTTTTAACTGTTTTATTGTTTGGTTGCACAAATGTCTTAATGGATTTTATGTGATTTTATTGTAAAGCACTTTGGTCGCCTTGAGTGTTGTAAAGGGCTCTATAAATAAAATGTGATTTGATTTGATTTTGATTTTTTGGCCGGGCAGTAGGTCCGTCAAAGCATGGTAAAAAATAAAGTTTCAGATAACCTTGATTAGAACCCTGCATTAGGTTTTGGCATCCATAAAGATGATTGAGGGAGAAATTTGGAAGGGAAAGAAGGTTTTTTTAGAGGTTGCACAAGCTGCTCAAAGTTGACTTGCCATTGTATGTGGACTTTCAGTAGACATTTCTCTATGTCATAGCTGAAAGCTGTTAGTACACCACGTGTGACACTGTCATTTGGCCATTTTGCTTGAGTTCCTGTTTTCCTGTATTCAAGACTTCAACTGTAGTCTAAGAACGGAGAGCAGAAACTGTACTTACTGCAAGTTGTGAAAGAGCACAGGCAGATCTTTTGTGATGCCAATAAAGTCACAGGGATTAGGGGACTTCCAAGTTTCACTTTGTTTTTGGAGAATAAAACCACAAATTATTATAGTATGTCTTTTTCATTTGGCTCGCTATGGGCAATTTTCAAGTGTCTTGCGGAACCTCTAAATATTAATTCATTTGCATAAAATTTGGACCCAAATAATTAGGCCAGATTTAGAACCAGTTGCAGGGTTCTAAACTAGGAAATCTTAAGAAATCTTTTTTTGGATTTTGAATCTTTTTTTTAATGAACAAAACTCTATACCTGATTTTCTGTTAACTTTCAGAAAAAGTTTTCTGACAATGTTTCTTTAATTGTTAATAAAATTGTTAGTTTTGTCCAAAGCCATTCCTAACTTTCCCAGCACATACACGAATACTAACATCCCAGAGTTTATAAGCACATTTCACAAGGTCACGGTCACAATAATGCTAACAACAACTTTCCTGCTAGTTCTAGAGCAAAAAAAGCTTTGTGTGTTTTAAAGTTTACAGTGTATTTTTTCCCCTCACAAATGTCTACTTTTACAGTTTACAGCAACACCAATTTCATTCTACTACCAGGACAAATATCAGGTACAGAGCCTTTAATCAATCAATCAATCAATTTATTTTTGTAACGCCCAATATCATAACAGAAGTCATCTCAAAGGTCGGTATGGACAAAGAATGATCAAAATAAGTCACACACGAATGAAATGTCTCAACCAGATGCAATGTCCCGTGAATAAGTAAATCACTTAACAAGCTTAGACTATCCCCCATCCTTAGACCTTCCTCTACGGCGAGGAAAACCCCCTAAAAATCTATGTAAAAAAAACCCCTGTAATCATCCAGAAGACACCTGTGTGCCATGATTTGAAAATCGCTTAAGCTATCACAAACAGAAAGGCATCATGCTAGAGTACCTAATATTGTGGCCACACAGAGTTCACCACACTTTCTCCACAGTGACACATTGCGCTTTCAGAACAAAAGAAAGATATGGTTTAACGAGTGGGAAGTGGTGCAATTACACAACACAATACGGTATAATACACAACCAAACAAGCAAACAATGGCGCTAATTTAACCCAGCGGTTTGTCTTCTTGCTTCAACATAATTACACTATAGGGCGATGAGGCCAGCTCTGCAGAGTAATTATACATGCACAAGGTGTCATTAGCATGCTAGCATTTCATTTAGGCAGAGATGTAATTAAAAAACTGTAATTAAGTGGAATGGCGACGCCGGCTCGCTCGCTTTAGTTTGTGCGATTGCACTGCCTGATGTGAGCTGGATAGGCTTGACAACATTCCTTTGGGTATTGAATTTACCAGCATGCAAAGTAAGTGTGTATGAAGTGAGAGACTGATATGGGCTTGATATGGCCTGGAACACCTTCTGAAGGCCGTAGTGGAGTGGAGAAAAACAACTGAAAACAAGCTTTCTGTTTCATCTAACGGCATGCTCACAAATCAATGGCTTTGTGGTGAACACACTTTGAGCAGAGGACAAGTCTGGTGATGGAGTGTGGGCTTCAAAAATGAAGAGGACAGTTTTGTGTTCCTTCTATGATGCAATAAAATTCAAAAAATCCAGGTCAAAGTGCTTCAGCAGTAGAAGAAGAAACAAGTAAAATAAGATTACTCAAAACTGCACGCACAAAGTAAAATATTGCTTTTTAGTGCCATTTTAAGGCCCAAATACTATGTTTTTATTGCTACAAAGGCCACAAATCGGTGCATATTTAATATGAATTTCCATATTCAATAGGAAATTTTATACAACAGACAACTTTTGAACAGAAATACAGTATGATTTCTGCCAAAACTCCAGTCCAGACCCTCATTTTTGACAAGCTTATGCTGTAAAATGAGTTGACAACATTACTGTATAACATGGTTACAACCCCATAAGTCCATTTTGTATCCGTCTCCTTTAATCCGGTCAAAACTTTTCAAATGAGAATAACAGAAAAGATGTACAAAAGTACTGCTGCGACGACTGCGAATACCTTAGCAACAGCTATAGTCCATGTTTGTAGTAGTCGTTGCGATGGTTGTAGCCACAGTTACCCAACATGCCACTGTGAGGCAACTACTATGTTTACTTGTACCACAACTACTCAGCTGCTGCTGCTCTAACTACTATTGGAACTTCTGCAACAGATACAATATACTATCTGTAAATATATCAAATAAGTTGCGTTCAGGTTCAAGAATTTGATGATCATAATCTCAAATGGAGGGCAGGGGTCAAAACAATGCCGATACGTGTGGAAGTTACCAGCAACATGTTTTAAAAGATTTTAATATGCATCAGCCCAGCCCATAGTTACCACCAATTCTTACCTGCCCACCACCTCAACTTGAATTCAGCCAATGGACCCTTTCGCTGCTTACATATCAGTGACATCAGCTGGAGGCAGGAAGTGAGCAAGAGAAATAAGATTAAACTAAAACTAGCGCTTACAAGTGTAAAACGACAACTAAAAAATGTCGTCCTGTTGTGGCTTAAGGTGCAAGAACAAGAGGAACGACATTTGAGACGATAAAATAAGGGCTGTGTCCGAATGTCCACCCCAACCCCTAACTACTCATTCACTATATAGTCCCGCACTGTATAATATACTATATAGTGGACTCATTTTATTGGCAATTCGGACACGTTTCTCTTCACTACTTTCTCCTGGCCGATGATCACGTGACTCAAGCGCCGCAGTGACGTGATCTGCGGAGGAGAGATAGGGAGCAGGCCGTCCGAAATGTCAACAAGATGAGTGCGCTACATGTGCTGAAAAAGTTCCCAAAACTCTGCAGCGGGTCATCTTTAAGTTTTTTTTTTTTCATAAATAATCCACAACACTCCACTAAAGCCGTGTTTCATTCATCCGTGCTGAGTCCTGACGCTGTGGGCTGTTCACGTCAGACGCTCGCAGTGCATTGTGGTCCATATCGGCCCGTCTAGTGACCAGTCGCTGTACACTACTTTTCGAGATGCATTATGGAAGATTTTGAGTCCATTACTTTTTTCTCTCTGGACATTCGGGCACCCCTAGAAAATGGCGTATTCACCGTATAGTACACTATATAGTGAATAGTGTGGACATTCGGGCACAGCCAAGGTTTTATCTGATATTTCCAACAACAGTTAGACATTTGTTTATCGTTACAATGACAACAGCTACAATGGAAACATAGATTTCCGCCGCCAGCTAAGCCCCAAATGTTTACAAACAATGAAAGGGACCATTGCTTCCCCCATAGGAAACCACATTGAGTATAAATTTACTTCTACTAGGACTACTATTGGTTCTATTTCTGCCTTGGCTACTATAGTAGAGTAAAACATCCAGCCCTTCACACACAGCGATTTCCAATCCAGTGCAAAATCACACAGATCAAACCCTATTACGATGCACGCCAACTTTATTATTGTTTTCTCGTTTCCCTCGTGCGCAGCCTGACAAGTCTTTGGAGAAAAAAAGCCTTTGTTACTCCGCGGCCAGGGATAACCGTTGGGCCGTGGCTTCACCTTTGCCGCGGTAATCTGCCCTCTTCACAAAGTCACAAAGCCACAAAGACGTAACACGTACAGCGGGGTCAAATTCTAAACCAATTTAATTTAGTTTGCCAGCTAAACCTCGGCGTTTAATATCTCACAAAGCCAATATTGTGTGCGTGCGTGATTATTATTCATGGGAAGCAAGCGGCGGGGCGGGCCTGTCTTTCATATAAGCACCGTTTGATTCGGGCCATCCACGGAGGTCTGCGTCTTCACCAGTGACCTTTACAGTGGCGGGATAAATAATGCATGGGGATAGTGAATGGGGGAAATCAAAAGGCTAAATACGGGTCTGATGAGATGATTGAGGGTGGAAATTTCACTGTAAAAGTCAATGATCAATATTAAAGCCATACTTCATAACATTTCACCCAATTAAATGTAAGTATTTATTCATTCATGGGTGTTTTATTGGTGAAAAGTACCTTAAATATCAAGGCTTCTAGTGACTCCGGGCTCACTCTGGATCCTGGCTTCTGCAAGATTTACATTACGAGGCAAACCGGAAGTCAGGCGCAGTAGGGAAGAAGATCCGGTAAATTTCAGAATAAAGTCAGCTACAAACTCGCGGAAACGTGGCTAATATCGGAAAACAAGAAAACAAGAGACGCACGCGGTCATGGCGGAGCTAAAGGGGATCACGGAGAAGTATCTACGGGGGATATTTGTGTATAAGGACTACAGTTTCATCTTGGAAGAGGAAATATTGTATATCGCTGTATTTGGATTTTAAAGGAACAGGCCATACTGAGATTATGTTCTTACCTGAGCTTAGACGGGCTGATGCGTACCTGTCTGGTCTTTGTGCGTGCCCTCAGTCACGCAAAAAGACCAAAGCTGTTGTTAGCATTCTTAGCCTACTTAGCATATTCCTCTGGATCCAAACAGACTAAATGCTAACAACATCTTTGGTCTTTGTGCGTGACTGAGGGCACGCACAACCCGCCTAAGCTCAGGTAAGAACATATCTCAGTATGGCCTGTTCCTTTAATGATTTTCTGAGGGCAGTGGCAGAAAGAATGAGGCATGGAGTGGGCTACTGGACTCCTGACAGTGAACGGTAAGTTTAGCGGGGACATCACCAGCTCGTCTCCATGGCAGGTAGCCAAATATGATATTTATACACATTTGGCATAAATATTATTACCTACATAAATGATACAACAGCTACTCCCGACAAGATGAGCGAAATGTTTTGCTACTAAACCCTAAATAATTTGTAGCAATGACTTTCCATAATTCATTTGATCACTTTTTTTTTGGCGAAGCTGTATTTTTGCAGCTATACTTAGATTGTTTGGTTGCGATGTGCAGCCGGAAGAATCAAAAGCTGCAGTATTATTTTCATCATTGATTTTGTTTATTTGCGCTGTCAGCCTGCTGTGGTGAACTGATATCCTTCCTGTACTTTTCTCCACACGCTGCTCTCTCACCTGAAAAACAGATTTCAGAGGCGCGTTTCTCCTCCCTCCACTTGGCAGAGTAAAATAAAAGAGATAACAGAAACGCAGTGGCATGTGTCAGAATCCCAACTCAAGAACAACAACAGATGGAGGTGGAAATGTGGAATCAACGCAAACCGTACTGTAAAATTTTCAACGGGGCTAAGGAGAACAAAGAAATGTGTACAAAAATACACAGAGTCGAAAGCTGGAAACAATGTAAGTGACCTCTGCCAAGGCTCTGGTTGGAGTCAAAGGTCTATCTCAAGTGCGTGCTTTCAAATACTGGAAGTAAACTGCACAGCCAGCAGTTTAGATACAAACATGTTCTGTAATAATGGATTTTATGCAGTTTATAGGACCATGTTCAGTGGGTCCTGGGCCCATCTCAAAATGATTCAGTTTTGATAATTTAATAATAATAATAAATAGCTTAAAAAATAACTCTTTAAGGAAAGTGTTTTGATAATACATATTATAACGTCCTGGTCGCCTCCCTCGAGAGGTGTTCCAGGCACGTCCCACTGGGAGGAGGCCCCGTGGGACGTGAAATGAGCCTGTACTCCTGGGAGCAGCAGGGCCATAGGCAGTATCAACGACTTAGAGAGTAGCTCAGGGAGACAATGGACCCTCGTTAAGTACTTTACCTTTAGCATTAAGAGAGGCGGGGCCTAGAGGCTGACTCCTCCTGCTGGTTCACTACCTTTATAAACCCACAGTGTGCTCCAGGCCTTCAGTAGCTGATGACGATCTTTGGAGTAAGATCGAAACGTCCTACACTTCAACTACAGAGTACAGATGAAGACTGAAGAATTTTTGCCTACGATGGACAACTCCTGTACGACTGAGAACCTACACAAACTTTAAAGGAATAGTTCACTGCTTTTACATGCATACATTATGTTCTAACCTGGGCTTAGATGAGGCGATGCGTGGCTGTCTGGTCTTTGTGTGTGCCTTCATTCCCGTAAGATGACCATTTTGCCTCTACAGTATAGTCTCATGGCGCCAAATTTCGGAGAAGTTAGAAGCCACAAATATCTTCCAAGTTGGCTCTGGATCCGTGCACTTTGCGCGTAGCACGTTGTTGTTCTGTTGCCGGAAGTGAGTGGAAGGACGCATCTCTGGAGGGAAGCTTACTGTGCGGAGGCCGAAGTACTTCTTAAACTATAGTGCCCCTTTTTTCCGCTTAGAAAATTGACAGCTTTAATTTTCTGTAACTATACTTTGAACGTGTAACTGCTGACATAACCCTATTTAAATTGGGGAAACTTAGAAGAGATTTGTGGCTTCTAAGTTCTCCAAAATTTGGCGCCATGGGACTATACTGTAGAGGCAAAATGCTAACAGCGTCTTTGGTCGTCTTACGGGACTGAAGGCACGCACAAAGACCAGACAGCCACGCATCTGAGCCTCATCTAAGCCCAGGTTACTACATATGTATGCATGTAAAAGCGGTAAACTATTCCTTTAAGATGAACTATAGCTTCAACTCCGATAAACATATGCAAATCTTATCCTGTATTCTGTGGTTGAAAATGAGGGCTTTCATTACCTCATCCAAAATATGCCATCCCCTCTCGTAAAAAAAGAAAGCGATTCCCTCTCGTACGTATTACACAAAGAGTGTCATGCCTGATGAAGTGTGCCAAAACATTGTCGATGAAGAATACAGTATTTTCAAAGGTCTATAAGAGCAAAAAACTTGAATATTTTGCACTAGAATGTATTTTGATACAATACACACACACATTTTTGATTGTTAGTAAAATTGAAAAAAATAGTGACCTTCATATCAAAATCTTTGCGTCCCTAGTATCTTGTGCCTTGTTTTCTTTGTCACATGTCATTTGTAATTCTTTGTATGTAAATGCCTTGAGATAAGATAAGATAATACTTTATTGATCTCACAATGGAGAAATTCACTTGTTACAACAGCTCTAAAGATAGGATCACACAGGGGGATGCAAAAAATATAGAAATATCTCTTAGCATCTCTCTCTAAATAAACTATACAGGCATCTCTTGTGCACACTAGATAAGATAAAAAAAATAAATTGTAGGTTGAATTGGGCAGGATGTGATATGTGTCTCTATCTCTTTATCCTCGCTCTGATTCTGAAGATATTTTCTTAATCCAAAGATTTTTCTAATTTCTCTGACAGAAGCCGCAGAAAAGCTCATTGTGTTTATATGAATGTGTAATGGAGGTGAGATTAAATAAGTTTTCTTCCTTCCCACTCCCTTTCAGGCAATCTGCTTTTTTGTTAATTGCATTATTTATTCTATCCCTGTGCCAACTGTGATATGTTTTTGCCTGAATTAAATAAATAAATGAATGAAAAGGTGCACTATGTAACTTTTTATTTGGAAAAAGAAACCTTGATATTAGTGCGTATTTCACTGTTTAGTGACCGAGTGGCTGTACCGGTGCAGCATGGCACCTTTGCTTTCCATCACAGCGGCCTCTAACCACCCATACACCTACTGTGCCACTAAAAGGTCAACTAATATCAAGTTGTTGTTTTTTTTTTCACTTAAAAGGTTACATAGTGCACCTTTAATAATTAAAAATATTTGGGCCTTGAAACTACAGTTCAGTCTTCTATAAGCAATAGTAAAACTTGGCATAAACATCTCAATGACAAATTGTTCAGAATCTCTTTTTCATGAATGTCCAAAACTAACTTTACATGACTCCTGATCTTTCAAATTAAGAACATTTATTGTAAAACGGCTCAGATTCTAAGCTTTTACTACAGTATAATTTACCATGCCAATGATAAAACTTCTACACATTTTAGGCCACAGCAGTTTACACAAATCAGGCCTAAATTCCATACATTTAGACCATTAGATCCATTTATTTTAATATTATTTTCTCTTTTAAATCAGCCTGATCTGCTCTTAAAAGTTAAACTTGTTTCATAAAAAGATATGGAGTTTTCAATAGCGTTTTACTTCATCCTCAAACCTCACATGCTGGTGTCTGTGATTGACACAGGAGGGGAAAGGGGAGGGGTTTAGCTGATCTTAGGTGCTGTCGGCTCACACAGGCAGCGGAGGAGACCGCGGGGAAAACAACTTGTGATTTAGCGGAAGAAAAGTCACTCCTAAAACACCACACATGGTATTGCTCACTCTTAACCTCTTAAGCCCTAGGGTCCCCATTTTTGGGGACTTGCCACTTTTAGAGACAAAGCTTAAACTTTCTGCTCGTAGTTTAAGCTTAGGTCGCCGCTGGGTCTTCCAACAAGATAATGATCCAAAGCCCACAGCCAAATTAGTCCAACAGTTCCTCAAGGATACCAAAACCAAGGTCTCGGAGTGGCCCGCGCAGAGCCCAGACCTCAATCCTATAGAGAATCTGTGGCGGGTGCTGAATGTGAATGTCCATGCTCGGAAACCATGGAATTTGGACCAGCTAGAACAATTTGCAATGGAGGAATGGTCCAAAATCCCTCAGAAGATGTGTGCAAACCTAGTTAACAACTACTCCAAGAGGTTGTTGTCAGTTGTGGCTCAATGGCTACACTATTGACTGTTAATGGCCAGGGGGCTAATCATCATTTTTGCCCTTTTTTGTTTAAACTTGGTGTAAACAATACAAAATATCTTATTTAAACATATTGGACATTGTTTTTATAGTGTATAGAGTTTCTAGAATAACAAACACTTACTGTTTATGTTCATTTTCATGGAGAAATCAAGAGTGATGTCTAATTTTATAAGGGGGGGTTAATAATTGTGGCTACAGCTGTAGATGCTACTGCTTTGCTTTGACTACAGGTAGCCAAAGACGACATTGAAATACATTAAATCCTTCTCCAAATGTTTTACTTTGATAAACCACAGCAAAAATAGCAATGCCGTCATCTACCGAATCATTAAGAGCGCTCTCCAGTGTGGCTTTAACTATGTTCATAACTTTCTTTACTCTACAATGAGAACAAACAGTGGGCATGACATGAGCCTGAGCAGCACCAGATGTAGGATTTGATTGGCAAATATGAGCCCGCTGAAATCCAGGGAAGCCATGAAAGATATCTTGTTAAAGCCGCCATTGAAAACACCATCCATCTGCCGGGATAAATTGAGACTGACAGCGCGGTTTTGACTGTTCTGGGGCCCGAGGAGTAATCTAGCATGTCCTGTGGCTGGGTCCCAACACCAAGGGATGTTTTGGGGATTGCGTCAGTGGATAGTCAACCTAGTCTTGGCATTGCGGACATGTTGAAGCAGGCCATCTGATTTTATGTTGTAATTTAAAGTATTTTGGAGTATTCCCCAGAAACTGAAACCAATAGAGACTCGCCAATTTCCAAATCATGATCCCAATCATGATTAGGCGGCTGTTCTGTTGCTATTATGGAAAATATAGTACCTGCCATAAACCATTTATATGGAAATGTATTATTTTTAAGGACCTGTACTTGATAGTTTCCCTGGTAGTCAATTGAAATTGGTTTTATCCTTCTTCAGTAAACTGTAAAAGTAGACATTTGTGAAAAGGCAGGCAGACAGGCAAGTTGATGTTATCATTATTGTGACAGTGATCCTGAAAGTTGTGAAATTTGCTTATAAAGTCATCCCACATCAAGCTAAGAAATGATGTGTTCGGAAAGTTGAGAAAGTGTTTGGACCACAACTACCAATATAAACCTTACAAACAATGAAAGCAAATAAATAAAAAAAATCAAGAATAGGGCCTTTCAGTTTGCGCCGGAAACATACGGAAGTAGTAAAAGTCTTCATCATAAGTGGAAGGCAGTCCAGACGATTTTGTTTTTAATTAGCATTGGTGTAGGGCAGGCATTACTAGATCAGGCCAAATCACTGACAACATTTGAGCTAAATAAACTTGGACTAAATTTGGTCTCAGCTGGAACAAACCGCGGATCTAACTGAGGCTAAATCGAGGAGAAATGAAGATTCAAGACTAATCCAAGTTCTGAACAAGGATTGATGTAGTAGGACGACACAAGCACTAAACAAGGCCTAAATTCTGACAAAAAAACAGCTCAAATCAAGACTCAATCCTGGTCTAAACCTGAACTACTAAGAGGCCGTTATGATTTGAAAACCACACCACAAACGAATGGCCCAACAAAAGACAATAAAGTGCTTGCAGTTGCTGGCAAAAGGTGTATAGCAGCGGATAGTGGATAATGGCCTCCTCAAAGGAACAAGGTCCAAGAGCCTAGAGCAGCGCAGACCACCCAGTTTACTGTAAACAGGAGAAGGCACTTTCACGTCTCACTATGGCATGGTTTCAGATGACATCACAGCACATTATCAGCCTGTGATGTTCAGCGAGATGAAGGTGTTTAAAAGCGTTGACTAGAATCAGTGTTCATTTTGATGACATATTTTAAATTTCTTTGAGTCTTAAGGGGTCATTTATCAAGACATTTGCTAATTAGCTGTATATTCATTTGCTGCCTGTTGTTTTCATAACGCAAGGGGGTAGGTACTAATGCATGATGCTGGAGGACGTATGGTACACTGAGCCCTATCCTCTTGTTCTTCTTGTATACATTATGTATATTTTACCTTTTATCAGTTCATTGCTGTTCACATTGTGTCCACCTTTCTCTCGCTTGTTCCAGAACGACCCGTCGACCCTGACCCTTCAACTGTTGCATACATTTCTAAAGCTTTCAAAACTTAGCAATTTATGCTCCTCGAGAATATTGCAGTGATGGTAGTGGATTGGCTTTTTGTCCAGAATTTGAATTGCTTGATTGTATCTGACAATTGTTTCTAGAAAACGATTAATCGATTAGACGATTATGTCAATATTGGATTAGCTTTTGATTGATCGCTTAGTTGTTTCAGCCCTAGTTAAGATGCTCAGACTAGGTTTCTGAAGTTCACATGTTTTAAGTCCCCTCTTTTCATTTCCTATTTAGTTTTTATGAGTTTTATGAACATACGCCTTTGCTCTGCCCGATCCCAGCAGACCTCGGAAGCTAAGCAGGGCAGGGCCTGGTCAGTACTTGGATGGGCGATGCCGGGGAAATGCGAGGAAGCCTGAGTGAATGTAGTGTGTGAGTGAGTGAGTGTTGGTGGTGGTCAGAGGGGTTTGGCAGCCTCACTTCCGTCAGTCTACCCCTGGGCAGCTGTGGCT
>OMNZ01047997.1:7575-17819 GCA_900303255.1 Lesueurigobius sanzi | reverse complement strand
CCCTAACCACCTAACCACTGCTCCTTACCTTCTTATTGTCTTGCCCTGGGCTTTGTTCTAAAGCTATCCACACCTTTCTATAGTCCTGTCCTGGCCACTGTACCAGCCTGTTTAACATGACAGAGGGCTGGTTTCGGCAGAGGAATGCTGCTATAGACAGGGCCTAAATTAAAGCGAAGGTCCCCACTCTGTTCCTGGGTGGATTTTCTTTTTTTCAAAAATAGCTTCTTTCACTTCCCGCTCAGACCATCTATTTTCTTTTGCTAAAATCTTAACTTCACTGTCCTCAAATGAGTGATTGGTGGCTTTGAGGTGGAGATGCACAGCCGAGGGAGGGCCACTAGAGCTTTCTCTGTGTTGTCAACTGTGTAGACTTCAACTACAGAGCACGGATGACGACTGCAGCATCTTTGCCTACGATGGACAACTCCTGCACGACTGAAAACTTACACACACGGTTTGTAGGTGCTAGTTACAGTGCACCGCGTAAATGAGTACACTCCCTTTTGAAAGTAACATTATAAACAACAATATCTCAAAAGAACACATGTTGACAAGGCTAAGACACCAGCAGCCCCCTCATGTTGGTGGCAATGCCCCACATAAGAACACAGCCACCACCATGCTTCACTGTAGGCACGATGCATTTTTCTTCACAATCCTCGCCTTTTGCAAAACAATACAGGTTTCAAGCCCACGGTTCGGTAAACATTAACCCTCCCAGCAGTCCTAGGTCTTCATCTTTGTTGGTTGAGATAATGTTTAAAATGTTACTTTTTAAAAGGGGATGTACTCATTTATGCTGATGGCTGTGAGTGGAAATTTACTTGCAAGAGTGTAATGAAAATCGAATTTGAAGAAAACTGGCGTTTTGTAACATATGCACATGTGCGTGTATATCCTCGCAGACTTTAGCGGCTGGCGTATCTCATAAAGGAAATGACCACATTTGGATTACAATCTTGTCAGGCTTTCTTTTTTCTCAACATTGAACACTGCATGAAAAATGTATTCACCTGCCGTGCAAACACAACACTATATAAGTAAATAAATGGCCAATTATCCAGTCTGGTAGTGCACACCTACGACTTCAGCTCCCCCTCTGCACTGTGTTGTTAAAACCAGTCGTGTTCCTCTCATGCACTGTCCAGATCCTTATCTCTGTAATGGGCTTCAGTGGTGGACAGGGCGGGGCTGCACCGGGGTCAAACTAACACCCGCTTTAGATAGGACGCACTGTGGACTACTGCGAGCAAGAGACAAGTGTGTTCGGCTTTGATGGACACACTGTTAATTCTTTATTGTACAGTATTATCGTCAAGTGCCCACATTAAAGAAGGGGGTATTATACTTTTTGCATGTATTTGCTAATAATCTCGCATGTATGCCATTAATGAACACATTATTTTACACTTTGTAGGTTATAAAATGCTATATGATATAAAACTACCAAAACAAAATCTGCAGTATGTTTGACTTCTTGATTCTCTGACCCAACTAAGCCACTCCCTCCCCCTCCTGCTGCTCCCTGCTCATTGCGTAGCTGTTGAAAGAAAAAAAAAAAAAAAGGAAAAGAAATAGACCGTGGTCCACCATGCTGGAAGAGTGAAGCTATGTCAGATGTTTTTGAAAGGTTAAAGCTTTGCCAGAGATCGAGAGGTAAGTGCAGCATTTGTTAAAACACAGAGACTCAGGAGGAGCTTTGGGGAAAAGGAGGAGCGTCGTGGAGGAGCGTCGCGGTGGAGCTGCTGCGATGCCAGAAATAGCCACAGGAGAAAGACTCAGATTAGTCATACATGCGCAAGTGTCTCGAAACACAACACCAGCTATGCTTTTGATGAGGATCAACATTGTAACTAAGGATGGGTATTGTTAACAGTGCTGTGGAGTCTGTCTAGACAACACAAGGAAAAAGTAGGCCGCTACTTTTTTCACCTGACCTGACCTGAGCCGACGCAAGCCCTTTCTTCATTTGATTTGGGAGTGTGACTGACACAGAATCAGCACAGGCAGTAGTTACATCCATCTCCCACCTGTGGCTTTCACCTGCAGCAGCAGCGGCACCGGCAGCAGCAGCACATGCGTGGTGTGGGCGTGTGGTGTGGGTGTGTGGTGTGGCCGCTGTGGCGCTGCGGGAACATTAGGACTTTTTCAAATGCGAGGAACATCGGCGTCGGGGAACATGGCTACGCACCCACATTACAACGTGAACACATGCAGCTTATAGACAGGTGCGGCCTATATTAGGGGTGGGTATTGCCAACAACTTTGCGATACGATACAGGGTCCACGATACGATGCATATCCCGATACAGGGTCCATGGTACGATAAGTACCCGATACAAGTGTACCCCGATACAGTGTCAAAAATACAATACGTACTGTATTTGGTACAATAAATCGTAGTTTTTATTATGCTAAATGTGTTCAGGATTACTGTGTGATGCCTTGGATTTACCTCAGCTGTTGTTTTTCTGTCATTGATGCTCATGAATAGTTTGCTCATTGGCTAACAGCCGGTGGAGATAAAGAGTCTTTCCCTAAACGCAAAACAAATAGCTCAATGTCATGTGTCCATGTGATCTCAAAGTCTATAGCATTTGTAAACGTAGCTTGTCCCATTTCAGGTGTTTAGTTAGCGTTGACACTGATTTGGTTTCTGCTGCCATAATGGGACGCCATCTGTATAACCTGTATTCATATCCTAGCAAAAATAAGTACATTTTGTTATTAGACATGTTTCTGTTCTGATTATGATTCTGTCTATTGTCTAATATAATACTTTGCATATTACTGATGGAATATAAACCACTTTACATGTGGTTATAGCAAAGGTTTTATTACAAATGCCCTTCCTGACACAATGTTCATTTATCCAGGCTTGGAAACAGCACACACTGTTATAGTCGCACTATCTATCTATCTATAATTCCCCAACCGGTCTTATCTCTCTCCTACACTTCACTCTCTTACACCGTTAGCTTTCCTTTATCTAATCAATCGCGAATACAAACAAAAGAAATCCCTTGAACTGCTACAATCCAAGCACTAACATTAGTCAAGGATGTGGCTCTGACGGTTTAACCGGAGAGGCTAAGGGCTATGATACAGTACATTCAAACAAAGGCTTTCACAAAATGGGAGAGGACAGCACTGCAGCAGCTGTTATCAAGACTCCAACAAATCAAATGTAACTCAATCAGCGTAATGCAATTAAGAATATTTTGCTCCTTGAATTTCCTAACGCAATTGTGGGTATTATTTGGTATTTTCATGATCATCCAAAAAGAACATTTCACAATCGTCAAAGAAAATTATCTTGCAATCCACTGACGCAATAAAGCCAGAATAGTATCAATTATTAAACAATATACTTGTAGAATCGCGAGGTAATCAGTTGTAAAGCAGCCAAGAGAAGGTACCAGAGATCCAAGAACCCACCTCTCGCTCTCTGTCGAAATGCATCAGTGCAAAACCTGGCAGCAAAATCAATGAAAACTAATAAAAGGGTCATGCCTCGTGAGCAGGGGTGATCTGAATTATATCCAAGGATGTGGTCTGGACTCGGGAAGATGTCTACCGCGTGGAGAATGTAGAAGATTGTACACGAATCTTGTACAAGGACAATGAGAACATACCGGCCACGTTGACTTTCTCCGGGTTGGTGGAGCTGGGGGTGGCGTTGGTGCTGGTGCCGTTGGTCAGGTTTCCTCCAGTCCCGTTGTAGATGTTTTCGACCTTCGATTCGAGCTTTCCCAACCGCAGCATGATGTTATCCAAAAGAACTGCCAGAGTCTTCTTCAAGTCTGAATAAAAAAGAAAAAAGATTGAGAGAAACCTAGCGCTGTGCTGGGCTACAATGACACAACATAACACAAACAATTTCTTCTCTGGAGACATAAACTTGCGACATGACACAAATCCGATTCTTTTTATATTTCAGATCACATATTCAACAGATAATACAGCATTTATTCTTTAAGATTTTTGTTGGTGACTCCACGTCCTCATTTTGCATATCCTCCTATGATACAACAACTTCAATATCTTCTTGCAAATTTCATATTGAGCGGCTTTAGCGGCCTGTTTAATCTGCAGGAGCCCGGCAGTATCCAGTTGTTTCTCTGGGCATTACAGAACGATCAATTCCAATCTGGAGTTTCTAATGAAGCCTCCCTTTGGGCCACACGACTCTATTAATGGCACGAATAACTTATTGATGCGTCTTCACGACCTGAGCTGAGCAGGATTACACCCGTGCGCAGCTGCCTCTGCTCTGGGCCGATGTTCTCCAGGACTCTTAACACGCTGGAGGGGGAGATGCAAGTAATCCTATAGCCTAGGGCAGCGCAATATAAGGCAAAAAATATTGCAATATTAGGTGATATGTACGTATCGCAAGAAGGTTGAATATATTGCAAAATCATAGCAAAATATCTTACTAGATAGAGACATTTTTTGCAAACTCAGTCTAAAACAAAGTATGCATGGAACGTATACAGTACATGAAGTCGTGCCACGCCCCCTTTTAGTCGACTAATCGCTGCTCAGGGCCTGTTTTTAGTCGACTAAGAAAATCTTTAGTGGGGGACAGCCCTAATTCTAAAGAGCCTATTTTTTTTTTTTTTGAAAGCTGAAAATTTCATGGCAGCAGCTGTGGTAACTGTCAAAATGCAGATTAGTTTATTGCTAATGTCTCTGTAATTCCTGGTCCAATCTAACCTGGCATATGTCAGATTGATATGTGTTGCACTCTGATTTGAGTTTTACACATTATCAATCTGGGATGGCTCTCGTTCAATCGGCTCATGAAAGGGAGCGACCGTTACAGCAATACTTCCAAGATAATTGGTGCCCTTTAGTACCCACGTACCATACTTTTGCCAAATCCAGTCGAGAAAAAAGTACAGACGTCTCTTTGTTCCCCATTCAAAAGAGAAATAGTAGGTATTTCAGCTTAAACAGTCAATTGTGGCATCAAAAAGTAAGTCCTTAGACGTAGCCATGTTTGTTATGCTTCGGCGTTTGGTGCAACGTCATACCAACATGTCCCGCCTTAAACCCCAATGCAGGCACGTCATTGGTCCACACAAATGGTTGAGTCGAGCCGAATGAGAGTTTGTGAAATCACAAATCTTGCTGGAATAAATCTTGGGAGTGCACATGTGTGTGATATTGGTCAGTAGAAAGGACTTTCATAAGCCATAAGAATAATATGGCAGGTTTGTAAACCCAATCACTATACACTACCAAATAATAAACAAAGAAAGAAATGCAATTTTCTTATTGGAAATTCTATAACGCAACCTATACTGCATACATGTATAACATGTTGCAAGTTTTTTCAATATTGTGCCGTCCTTTCGACTAAATGTCCACTAAATCGTCACAGCTGGATATTTCTAAACTTAGTTGGTCAACGTGGACCAGAATAAAGATCTTTGGACTAAGATCGAAACGTCCTACACTTCAACTACGGCGTACAGATGAAGACTGAAGAATTTTTGCCTACGATGGACAACTCCTGTACGACTATACTATGTCTAAGACTCACCATAAGCCGTCATGCTGCCCACGTAGGGGCCGTCCATCACGCTCTGGTTCTCCTCGGCCAGAGCCTTGATGTACCTCTTACTCAGATCCAGGATCTGCTGCTGCAACACCGCGCTGCTCTCGTGGGTCGCCCTCTGCTGGATGGTGAAGTGCAGCAGCATCATGCCCCAGATGAAGCCGAAGATCACCAGGAAGAAACCCAGTTTCTGGGACGAGAGCTTCCACAGAAACGGGGTGGCCATGGCGCGGCGGGGCAGGGCTGGGCGGGGCGAGGACGGGGGCAGATCAGGGGTTCACACGGGACATGGCCTGGGCGTCGGGCTGGGTTTCCTTTTCTGACGCATCCTCACGACTCGACACACCAATCCCACCTGTAAGACACAAAGAACTTTCATTTCACTAATTTTCATAACTGTAAACGGTAAAGCGAAGTGCACATTGCAGCTGCACATGCGTGGGTCAAGTAAAAAGAATTTCGGCAACCAAGTAAACCTTAAATACAGGTAGCTAACCGTGGAGCGTAAGGTGCACAGGCGTTGGTTTAACGGTTTTAAGCCTTAAGTGACTTGTAGAATGACAGGTGCTTTGTGCTACGTGTGTTCAACTGCTTTAATGGAATTTATAGACTTGAACTTGAACAGAAAAAACACAATTTTAAGGCCACTCTGAGTCCAACCAAAGACAGAAAGAAGAAATGTGGTTCTAAACCTCCCTCCCTTCATAATTTCCAGACAGAAAAGAAAGATCCAGTCGTACATAAAAGATGGACCAAAATTGTAAGTTTCTTGCACACATTTATTTTGTCAATATTGAAACCAGAGAACACAGAGAGGCTCAGGGGCTGCTCTGTAGCAGTACATAGAGGAATGAGAAGGGGAAATCGTCTTTTGGCCACTGTCACATTTAAATTAGTCAGAAATCAATGAAAAAATAGTGTTGATGTAAAATATAGTGGATAAATTGCAGTGAGTCTGATTAGCATTGTAGCTAAACTAGGTCTATGCTGTCACTTAATCACTTCACTCACGTTAAGTCCATATTAAATGAATAATTAAAATAGAGGTGCCCAAAACAAATGAGCTTACTTTAAAAACGGCAATATATTCATGGTTACCGTTATGGTCCGCCGTTATGTGCTGTCGGCACATACATTTCCCTGTGCATCTCGGTCTATTGTCGAACACAGTCCTGGTTATAATGGGCAATAACAGCGACTACAAAAACACTTTTAATCATCAACTTTCCAGCAGTTCAAATGCAAAATCATAGCTCTCTTCATTGCTTTCTGCAATGTTTAGTAGTCAAAATTTTAACCTTACCCATAATGCACCACACGGCCCGAGAAGTGCTATGGTAGGGCTGGGCGATATGGCCAAAAAAATGTTATCACGATTTTCTTTAAATAGTTTAAATCACGATTTCGATTTTCTCGCAATTCAAAGTATAATGTCTTTAAAAGGCGACTAACACCATCTGCTTCTTCTTGGGCTTAGACCTGGTGTTGTGGTTTAGTCTTGGTTAAGACCTGGTTTAGTCCAAGTTTCAGTCCTTTGACATGTTTCCCTCATGGTTTAGTCCTGGTTTAATCATGGTTCAGTCTGTGATATTGTCCATGTTTAGACCCAATTCAAACCCAGTTTTCTTTTGTTTTATTTCTGATTGTTGGGTTTAGACCTGGTTTAGTCCTGGGTAATCATTGTTTCTTTCTGTCCCTGGTTTGGTCCTGGTTTAGACATTGATTTCAGCCTCTACTTTAGTCCGGTTTACTTCTTGGTTTGGTCCTGGTTTAATCCAGATTCAGTCCTATTCATGATATCGTCTGATTTTAGACCTGGTTTAGACCTAGTTTTCTCCTGGTTTGTTCTGGTTTAACCCTGGCAGTAAAAGCAGTGAGTGGAGATCAGTATTTGAGCTCAGAGCTGCCTTAAACATAAAAACCACTGAATCACGACATGACGATGTTACCAAAAAACCAGCTCGTCGTGGAGATCAAATCACGATTCGATTTTTATCATCATATTGCCCTATGCTATGGTAGGTATCATTACAATTTTCTTTCAAGGGTCTGCAATTAGAGAGTGTGCACATTTTTAAGATGTCCAGAGATATGCTAACCTACAAGAAGACAATACAAGAACTATTTTGGGGCTGCAATATTAAACACTGTTGCACCGAAATCGCATTAATGATGAATGAATGTATGAATAATTGCAATTGACACATACAAATATAATATGTTAGTATCCAGAATGCATGACTCAATGTACGCATTAGGAAATGTGGCCTACAGCTGATTCAATATTCCAAAGAAAGTTTGAAGATTTAATCATATGGCAAACAGGTCTCGTCTTGAAATCTGTTTTTCATTCCTGCCGTACTGTTTTAGCAACAGTAACACATTTAATAATACTGCATTTCTGTACAGTCTAAGGCTCTAATTGATCGAGACAAGATAAAGTCCAGAGTGTTAATTATGCAATAATGTAAGCACCACAGCGTTAAATGTTGCCAAGAAAAGGGGCCAAAGCCCTTACAGCATTTGGCATTTATGTACAGGAAATGTGCCCAAAAGGCTCAGACTGGTAAATAGTTCACCAGCTGAGAGCAAACCAGCACAACCAGTTCTACACAAGTCTGCAGGGGAAACTTTACAAAATGTCTATCGATTTTGATATTGATGTTATTTTAAATGATAAACCGCCACTGCTCAATAGAAACCCATGGTGTGTGCGGTACGTCAGTGAGCCATAGGAAGTAAAAAGATTACGTTAATGTGGATGGATTTGCCTGAACAATGACATGGCATCATTGTCACAATAATCATGTTCGAGCTTAACAGTAATACTCCAAAAGCCTTTGCCCTTGTTCTGTGCAAACTGGGCCAGATGGTGAAGTAGATGCTCAAAAAGGTGATCCACAGTGTTGAGAAACGTGTTGATGCAAATCAGTAGAAACTCAAGTCTCTTAGTTCAAACTGAAATCGAAGTAATTCAACATTTAAAACATTGGCAACTGAACAAATAGCTCCCTCATTATGAATGGAGCAAAAATCATCGGGACAGAGGCAAGTGAAATTTGGAAACATGCCCCCGGGACAGTAAACTGGGAGGAGGGGGCTTTTTTGCTTTCGCACATCTGGGACGCTCTACTGCTGGCCTGCAGATGGCAAAACCTGTGTAAAACAACTGACTAGACACTTGACAGCAGCATCACATGACCACTCTGAGGAAGACTGCAGGAAGTGAGCAGTCAAAAGTCCTCACTTCTGAAAGACCACAGGGCTCCAAATTTGGTGCAAAAGAAAACCAATCGTAAAACTAGGTGATGCAAGATCTGTATCGCAAGAAACCATCATCTTGTGAAATCACTAAAGTCTCCAATCAGACGGACATCAAAACATTTTCGCAAACTCAGTCTAAAATGAAAAATGAACTTATAAGATTTGGTTATAATTTTCCTAATTTAGTTCTTGCTTTGCTTTGCCACAATTAGATGAAAAATAAACTACGTATGATTAGTGTTTAGGGCTTAGCCAGGAGTAAAGAAGCTAAAACCAGCACAAAAGCACCAAACTAGGACAAAAACTAGGGCTATCCCCAACTCAAAATAACTCGGGGAGTGCTCCATAAAGGTGAATATTTATTCAATTGCTCCAGGTTAAAAAGAGACTTTAGAGCTTGGCACACAGCACACACACACCACTCTGGATATAGCTTGGTCATTAATGATGGATAAGGCCTGAAAAACTATCCATTTTGTCTCGGATAAAAAGCTCTGACTTCTCACGTCCAGGTGACGCCAGTTTTAGCAGACAATGACCTGGTTTCCCCGCTAAAAGAAGCGGAAGATTTCAAAATACAATGTTGTAAAATGCTTACTCTGCGTGTAAAATGGCAGTAGTTACTTGCTCGGGCTGTTTAATCACAAGAGAACCTCATCTTTTATTTTAATTGTCATAATTAGCAAATCACAAAGAGGTGCAGTGAGGTAAAATCTTCTGAAAACAACAAAAAAAAACATTGTCTCTCTAGATTTTTTCCATTGTATACACAAATACCCTTGGGTTGGTAGGCGGATGGTTGACACAACTGCAGCATGATCCTTCATCTCAGTTTTTCTTTTCTCATACACAACAGGCTTTCTCGGGACTCAGCGACTTGGATTTTCTTCACTGAGCTCCTTTTCCCACTTGAACAGGTGGGAGATTTCAGCCCATAGCAGACTCTGCAGACAGTTGGCTCCACAGACCACCCCTCAGAGTGGGAGTAGAGGAGGCAGAGGGTTCTGATGTAGTCCGGCTGTCGTCCCGCTCTTCCATCTAGTCCTGGTCTTTAGTCCCCGGTTTAATCCTGGTCTAGCCTCCGTCTGGTCCTCGTCGCATGTCCAAAAAGCCTGGATCCCGGTCATGTGTTTGCTGCCATGGCGACCACAGTGACTCTGCATCTTAATGGACTCCTTCACACAAACTCCTCCTCTCAATAATTCATCAGGCTCTCGCCACAGAAACAAGGGCATAGCAAAAAAGACAATCTACAAGTTAACCACTTAAGCCCGAGGGTCCCCATTTTTGGGGACTTGCCACTTTTAGAGACAATCCTTGTTTATTTTAATCTGTTTTTGAAAATGTGTTCACAAAAAATGTGGATTTTTTTTTTTTTGGGGGGGGGGGGGGGGGGCTGTTTTTTTTTCCC
>OMNZ01047987.1:2750-15617 GCA_900303255.1 Lesueurigobius sanzi | reverse complement strand
CCAGCCAAAACATGCACAATGAAGAAGAAAAAAACATATATAAGTCGCACTTGACTATAAGTCGAAATTTATTTTCCAAGAACAGACATTTCATCTTGAAAGGCAAGTTCTAATAATAACAATAGAATAGAGAACAACAGGCTGAATCGGTGTATGGTATGTTAACGTAACATATTGATGGTTATTCAGCGACATGAGGCATAAACAGCAAACTGAATATGTGTCTGGTTTGTTAATGTAACATATTCATGAATATACTGTATAAGTCGCACCTGAGTATAAGTCGCAGGACCAGCCAAACTATGAAATAAAGTGTGACTTATAGTCCGGAAAATACGGTACTGAAATGTCCCTGATCTAACATTTACATTTCAACTGCCAGGAAAATTGTTCAGGGGCAAAGAAAAACTCACTTCAGCTGAAATACAGGACTCTCTTTTTTCAAGATGCGCAATATGTAAACTTTTGATCAGGGACATTTGGCTACTTTCCAGTTGAAAAGCGTAAACAAACAGGTTTTTTGACAATAAATGGCTTCACTCAACCACGAACCAGGAGTGAAATAACGTTTTTTTGTGTTATCATTCATATTCTATGAAATGCATAAGTTTACATCCCCTGATATTCTGGCAGGGGATGTAAACTTTTGGCCACAACTGTATGTATCCGCCTATTGGAATTAGTAAGGATGGGTTCCTCCTTTTTCAAGCTGTAAATTGACATATCAACTCATTACAATTAAAGTCATTGTCAAGCTGCCGTGTTATGAAGCTATAAAAATAGTTCTTAAGAAGCACTCGGGAGAAAATCTTTTGGCCAAATTACAAGCCCAATGTTTGAAACTGTAGCAGCTCTGGTGTTGTGACTGTGGTCTGTCTGGGGCTAAGTATAACTGCTGTTGTATGAAACCTCTCCCATGGTCTGTGGTCGCTGCACAAGGACCGGGGCCAAATCACTTGTGTTTCTCTGCTAACTTTAGCCCGTCGTGGAGGTTTGAACGGTACAAAAGCCTTGAGTTTGGTGGTTTTGCAGAATGAATGGGCCACACCAGAAGACTTACAGGGCTGTGGCTGTGGACAGACCGGCTGTTTTCCCAATTCATTTCAAGCATATGGGAAGAAATGTTCTTGTTTGTGGCAGTTTTTGATCAAAGCACTAGACATGCTGACAAATTGTCTGTGTCAAATAATGGAGGAAAGAAAATGTGTCAAAAACAAAGGCAACATACTGAATACGAGGAAAAAATACATTTAGAGGTATAATTTGACACTTTTGGTGTAGATTACGAATATAAAGTTTATTAGTTTACTCTTTTAGAATCATAATGAAACAACATTATACTCAAATCACCCTGATCTAAAGTTTATGTGATCAGCAACAATTGGCAATAAAATTGTTCAGGATGCAAATTAAAACCCAAAAATAACTTCAGCTGAAACACAGGACACTGGAAAAAGTGATGTTTCTCTTTATCAGGGACATGTGGGTAGTTTCTGTTTCATTACAATTCGAAAAGAGTAAACACTTGACAATAAATGGCCTCCCACAACCACTAACCAAGGTGTTTGTGTTATCATTCATATTCTCTGAAAAATGGCCAAATAATGATAATAACAATAATTTCTTACACTTGTATTAATAATGATAATAATGCATCGGTTTTATATAGCGCTTTTTTGGACACTCAAAGACGCTTCACATGGCATTATTCTTTCACTCCACACTTGGTGGTGATAAGCTACTATTGTAGTCACAGCTGCCCAGGGCTAGACTGACATTGCTTTTCAAGCCTGATTATAAAGTTTCTCAAAGCACTGCATTGTAGACATTATTCATTCACTCCATACTCAGTGGTGATGGAAGCGAGGCTGCCAAATAAAGCAATTTATGCATAAAATTATCAAAAACTGTTGTTGTTTTTGACACCCAATAGAGTAAATTGATAGCTTTATTTTGTTCAAATTTCTTTATCAGGTCAATCAGAGTCAATTGAGAACAAATTCTCATTTACAATGAAGGCCTGGCCAAAGCACATCACAGGAATTCAGTAGAGAAATAAAAACACATTTTACAAAAACGTTTTCACAAATATATTGGATAAATAAAAACAATTAAAAATCTAATTAAAAACATGTGCACTGATCTTGGAGTATTGCAGAAATTGAGAATGAGTTGAGTTTTAGAGTTTGCTGTAAATGATTCCAGTCGTTAGAAGCTGAGAATTGAAATGAAAATTGATCAAATGATGTGCGGACTTTGGGAACAGAGAGGTTTATGTAACTACTGGAGCGCAGTGTACGGCCGGGGTTATGGATGTTTAACAGAGAACCCAGGTATGGAGCCAGTTTACCTATTAAAGATTTGTAGATGAACAGCAACCAGTGAGGTGTCTACGAATATGGAGAGAGAGCCATTTCACCAGGGAGGGAGTATAAGCTACAGTGGTGAGTGTTGTATGGGGCACCTACAACAAACCGGATGGCAGAATGATGAATAACAACAAGTGTATGGAGCAATGTTTTTGATGCCCATCTGTTGGCTATGTCACCATAGTCCAAAATTGGTAGAAATGTAGTTTTGACTAAGAGCTGTTTGGCTGTTTGTGTAAGTGACGATTTATTACGATATAAGAAACCAATTCTGCATTTCGACGTGGAGCCGCTACTCCTCCACGTCGAAAGGAGCCAGCTGAGGTGGCTCGGGCATCTGTTTCGGATGCCTCCTGGTCACCTCCCTCCAGAGGTGTTCCAGGCACGTCCCACTGGGAGGAGGCCCCGGGGAAGACCCAGGACACACTGGAAAGACAAGGTCTTTAGGCTGGCCTGGGAACGCCTCGGGATCCCCCAGGAAGAGCTGGAGGAGGTGTGTGTGGATTGGGAAGTCTGGGCATCTCTGCTCAGACTGTTGCCTCCGCGACCCGACCCCAGATAAAGCGGAAGAAAATGGATGGATGGATGGATTCTGCATTTGACTTTGGTGAGAAGAGCATTCACATGTGCTTCAAATAACAGCGAGGAGTCGAGCCAAACGCCCAGATGCTTGTATGGATCCAGTACCTGGGGGTTTGTCTTATTTTTTTTTTTTAGTTTTCAAATACAGTAAATGAGTGCTTCGTAAAAGACAAAATAAAAATAAAACACTTCAAATATCACCTTTCTTGTTTAAAGTTTTGTCAAATCTGCTGTAATCTAAGCCTTGTAACCATCTATTACAACCATGAATTGCCTTTTTGGAATCTACATCTGCGATATGTTGGAGGAATGTCACGGCTTGTTAAATCAACGGTGCTCATACATGTCAATACGCTTCACCGGTTTCAAGCCTTTTGCATCAACTATCACCTTTTTATTTCTTCAAATCGTTCAACAGACGAACGTAGAATGGGACGAGTGTGACAGCTTTTTAATCAGGTCACGGCAGTAAGTCATCTGAGGAAATGTAAATTGTGCTTCAAAATCCAGGTCATTTTTTCCAAAGGTGTCATTTTTTCAGTCAGAGATGAGAATGGAGAATGGGAAATGGAAAAGCGGCGACTTTGACGTCAGTGTTTAACAATAGACATAACTCTCTAATACATAGTGAGTCATTATTAACCTACAACACAGATGTCCCCAACTGATCGCGGATTATACATGACACAACTTCTGGTGCATATGACGTGGCTAACATTTCATTCAAAGATCCTCAATCTACTTTTTCTATGCATTTTTACTAAACAAAAGACATTGTATAGAAAAACGTGTATCAATATTATAGATTACATACTTATTAAACATATAAAGGCCCTGTTTTATGTATTTATTTACCATTCATTCATCTGTAGTCTGTTCATAACTCATACAGTAAGTAGCAGACCACACGTACTGTTAATACATGTCAACATATAATATATCAATATACACAATTATCCTCACCCAGTACCTATTTCCATTCAATACCAATCACAATATACCTTATACCGTAACTATTTGATTTTTCACACATCAGTTAATCTATGAAATATTATACAATATTACATACACATATCAGATAATCCATATATGTATTGTATACCTGCATAATCATTCTGTCTTCTTCTCAAATCTCAAAACACTGGTCATGTGATATTAAAGCCCAGACAGCTTCAAATATGCAGTAATATCAGGTTATTGTTGTTGTTGTATCACATAAAAAAAGTTAAGCAATGCACCTCTAAGTCTTCCAACTGACCATTTCAACATTTTAATTTTTTACAAACTTTAGTTCCGCTGTGGCCTTATGATGCTGATGGAAACAAATTCCTTCCGCTTTGAGAATTCATTTTATTTAACACTGTTGAGTCAAATATCGCAATATCGTTATCACAATATTGGACACCTGTATCTGGGAATGGGTTCGTTAAGGATTCATCAATGCTACTGCTCTTATCGATCTGGTACTTTAACGGGACTCTTATCTGTACTTTTGCAACTATCTGCAACAAATATTGGACTTGATTTATTTACAAATCATGTTTAGCACATCTAAACATTGTAAGGCTTGTAAAATAGACTACAATATAAAGCAAAATATGAACTAAATTAGGCCTATTAAAAACAGTTAGTTAAGTTATTCACAGGCTGTAGGTTATATTTGGCTGTAGGGGGCGGGGCCTAAATGAAATCTGACATCTGTAGGTAAAATGAACTTACTCCCTGTTGTCACATCTTATGAACAGAGGGTCAGGCCGTGACTGGCTCATGATGGCGTGCACACGGCAGCGCTGCACATTAAAGCGCGAGCACGCCACCGCAATCCTTTTCACGGAGAAATATACTTGTCCTGAGACTGTTTTAGTTTGGGACCAACCCTTAATGAATGAAAACGAGAGCGCGCTGTGGAGTGTCTTTACTCGAGGAGAGAAGGTGCACCGGTCTCAGCCTCAGACAGAGCCACACGGCTGCAGAGCAGAGCCTTTTAAAGCACTGATTTGAGTGTGTGACATTAGTGCGACTCCTCAGCACCGATAAGAGGGCCCTTCAGGCTGGAGCTTATCGGTCCTGGTGGAGCGGCACATGGCCGTTATGAAACCGGGTTTCGGTACACATCAAAAATAGTCAATAGTATTTTCCTATTTACAATATATGCGGCCTTCTTAGTCTGTAGTCTTGTTTATATAAATTTAAATAAAAAAGGAAATAATAAAATTGTATTGGAAGTCAAAAACACCTCAGAACAGTGATTAGAATTACTGTAGGTCAAATGAGTGACTTAAGAGGGCCCTTAAGGCTGGAGCTTATCGGTCCTGGTGGAGCGGCACGTGGCCGTTATGAAACCGGGTTTCGGTACACATCCCTACCTATATCGCATATTGCTCATTTTTTTCAATATTGTGCAGCCCTACCAGACATCAGAGATTAAATATCTGTTAAAGTTCCCTAAAGTAATGCAAGTACTGTCAATTTCCTTACATTTTTCTATAGGACACCGACCAAAACACTCTATTCGGTCAAATGATCTGTAGCACTTGTTTTTGGAGGAAATGGTGCACGATTAGGAGGTTTGGCCTCTGGTCTTTTAACAAAGAATAAAATTGACCCACCGCAAAGCAAACTCCTGGAAAATACACTTCACACTTCATATTTTTATTATACAACAAAAGTTGTAAGTGTAGAAGAAGAAATGCTCGAAAGTTTTTTTTTTATGTAGATTTTTTAATGATACTCACCTTTGTAGGTGAGTATCATTAAGTATTATTTTGACTTCAATGCCGTATATCACCATATTATATCTGTGTCCCACACTGACGAACTGCATTTGATCCATCCCTCTGTCCTGGGGCACTGACTGACATGTTTTCAACTTTTAGACAACTTAGTTAGAGGATAATGACTGCACGGTTTTGGCTGACTCTTTTGTTGTATGGAGCGACCACGAGCCGCTCCGCCATGATTACTGATGAAGTTTCACTCTTCGCTGATAAAACATCTCAGCAGCTGTATAAATTTCCCCAGATGAAGCCCTCTCCCTTTTCTGTTGTGCAAAAGCAAATACAAACACGGCAGCAGTAAACAGTGCGCTTCTGTGCGTCAGTGTCGGAGAGAACGAAACGCATCCATCTGTGTGCTCTTCACTTTTATGTTTACCCTCTGGAGCTGAGGTGACACTGACTGCTAATGCCCAGCACTTATATATGAACTATTGGATTCAACGCATGGAAACTGTACATTGTTTTCTATTTCATATTTATTCATATACTTGATGTCACTGTACATTATATTTCACATAAACATTTTTTTTCCCATTAATAATTATGAATCTTTCTAAACTATAAGAAGATGGATTTTATTAACTAAAGTCAAAATTATAGACTTAGATTTGATAAAACGGTTCATTATTTTATTTCCACATGAGCAAATGCTTGATAAATGAGCCCCTTAGTGCCTATTGTAGGTGGAATACTGCTATATCACTGCAAAAAAATTATTCGAATGAAGTATATTTGACTTTAATTGGAGTTCTTCTGACTCGTCAATAAAAAAAAAAATGTCTTTTTGCATTTAAAATAGGAATAAACTATACTTTTAAAAAACTTTTAAATGCAATATATGTTATTTCCTTATTTTAAGTGCCAAAATGCTTGTTCCATGTTCAGATAATTTTACTTATCTTCTAAAAGGGCAAATATACTTAATGCACATTGCGTAGAAAGTAGTGCTTTACTTTGGGAAGTCTGGTTCTTTGACAAGAAGATGTCAAACTGACCATCCGGCCGTAATGTTTTTAACAACGTTTTTTTTTTAAATTAGTAGTAGTAGTTATACTCCACACATGCGTAGAGCTGGGTACTGTTAAATAATACCAGTACAGTACGGTATCGAAAAAATAATTAAGGCACTACCGCACTATTTATCGAAAAGTAAATTGGTACCGAAAATATTTTTCTTTAAAAAGCAAATTTGTCTGCCTGGTGGGTCTTGATAATGTGCTAAAGAAAGTGACTAAGGTGTTTCAGCTCAAATAAATGATGAAAAACACTAAAATAAACTATTATTGTTCTGTTTTATGGTTCTACGACACAGGTGTCAAACCCAAGGCCCACGAGATGATTTCAACTGGCCCTCGACTTATTGAGCACAACTTTCTGAGCATGTCATTAAAAAAAGCAGCCTAGCCCATTCCTGTCAGGAGTTATGGATGTTTAAATAAATATAATGCTCACTCCAGCCGCTAGGGGGCAGCCAACATCTAAAAATGGTTCCACACCTGTCCAGCAGAGGGCACTGACACTGTACTATTATATAAGCTACAAAACCAGAAGGTGTTCTGTCACTGGTAAAAGTGTTGTTTTTAGTGTTTTACAGCCCTGGTTGTACAGGCTTGTAATAAAGAGTAAGCCATTATTATTATTTATTAGGCTACAGTCCTGTGGGGATTTGACCAATTTTAAAATGTCAATCAAATTCTAAATCATCACAGTGCAAATTATTATTATTAATATATAGAAAAAATAGTCAATAGTATTTTCCTATTTACAATATATGCGGCCTTCTTAGTCTATAGTCTTGTTTATATAAATTTAAATAAAAAAGGAAATAATAAAATTGTATTGGAAGTCAAAAACACCTCAGAACAGTGATTAGAATTACTGTAGGTCAAATGAGTGACTTAACTCGTCAAAACAGCTCAAAGTTAGATAAATAAAATGAATTTGGGTCATTTAAACTCATGTAGATATTTACTTTCTTGTGTAGATGACAAATAATTTAGTATAGGTATTGAAAGTATCGTTAAAGTACTACTATCGAGAAAAAAATGAACGATACCCAGCCCTACACACGCGTCTACTGTGTTTACTCCGACAATGGAGCTATCGCAGCAGAGGAGACGCCAAAGTAAAGTCGGTGTCAGAAGACGTCAAAGATCCTCTATAGAAACGATCACTCACTCTGCGACCATTCAAAGCACAGATACTATTAATCACTCTGATTTTATTTTTCAAAACTTGATTTATTATTATTATTTTGCAGCTGTTAGAATAATTTAACTTGATCTTGAACTAATTTATAAACTGAATGTATGTCTTTATTGCCTTAATTCAGTGACTCAAGTTATAATGTAACAATGTTTACGTTTTAGGAATAACATGAACAGCTCTTATAACATTTTTGGAATCCATTAGAGCTGAGTAATGTTAAAACTAAATTTCACTGACATATTTATTATGATGTGGCTGTAGAAGATGAATTGAAGGAGCAAATTGCTTGATATTAAACATTGTAGTGTATTGTATTATGGACATTTCTTAAGTGTTGTGTCTAACTTATGTCCTGGTGCACCTAAATGAAAAAACATAGGCATACCACCTCAAAAGCCCTGTCTGAGGCCCCCCAGTGGTTCTCAGACCCCACTTTGGGACCCACTGCCCTACTCTATAGGGAGGATTTGTGTGGGATCCCTCCTCTGTTTACGTTTGTTCTCATTCTGTTTTTCGAGATCTGAAGGCGATGACGTCCCCTTAACTTTTCATGAAACGCTTTATGTGCTTTGTAATAGTGCTCATGTTTTAAAAAGATATAAGATATTCATTTTGAAAGCTTTCATCGGCAGCCATGAGAGGTCTTTGAATTCGATGCGATCATTTATGGATACCCCCCCCCCTCTCGCTGATGTCACTTTCACATCGTGTACTCATGACAGACCGAGCCGTGTGCGCGTCTCTCTTTATTAATCAAAGAGTCCGTGCTCACTGTGTAATTATCCTGATTTAACAAAATGAAGTCTGGGCCTGGAGTATAGTCAGCAGCGAAGCCCTCGGCACAAAGACACAAATCTACGAACGCCCTGAGCCTATTCTTACAGTTGTGTAGGGACAATGTGCTGGTAATGGCTGTAATGACACTCTATAATACCAATTACCCCGGGTTTCTGTGTTCCATATTCCTCATATTGTTCAAAGCCATTTTCTGGGTCTATTTCTTTGTCCCTGGTCAATTTGGGAACTCAATGACTCGTGGAAGATGGTCAAAATTTGGATTTGGGCCTTTCTCTCACACGTTTTTGGATGATGATGGGGTTGTGGGAAACATACTGATGCGGTTGTTATTTCAGATTTGTATGTATTTCAAGTTCCACATCATCTTTGTTTATGTTTTCATTTTATATTAATGCAATAGAGGGCGGAATGACTTTGGAAAAATATATTACTGTGATTCTGTTTTCACACACTTTTCTAAGAAGCTTATAGCAGTGCTGATTTTGTCACAAAATATAGTCAAAGACATATTTTTGCTGACTAAAATTAGACTAAAGATGAATTAAAAGTAGTTAATGAGACTAAAACTATGATAAGAAAGGTTTCCTCGGGGTGCTCCTGTTTCCCTACCAGTAAAAACATGTACAATAGATCAGGATGAATGAGAGTGTGTTTGAGAATGTGGCAGACGACGGATGGAAATTAGCTCATGGCTACAATCCGGAGTGGTGTGTTTACATGCATGGTTCTTCTGTGTGTTCATTAACATGCACTGTCCCGACCAAATAAAGAGTGTGTTCTGTGTACGTATATTGGTGTATGAATGAAAGTAACCCCAAAGGCTGAGGTTTTTTCCTGCCTTGCGTCTCCAAAGTTTCATGAAGCTGAAATACTGTATAATAAATGAGTACTGCAATGTATATTAGCAGTTTTAGTATTTGCTGACAATACTAGGGCCAGGACAATAAACATTAATATCGGTAAACACGATGAAAACAAGGCACATTAGTTAATCGGGGATTTTTTTCATAATTGGCATCATCACTTAAAGGGACTATACCTGATTTTTTAAATGATTTTTGAAATCACAAATAATGGAAGAAGAAGTGAGTAAAATGAGTTGATAGTTGTGGTCCAAGCTCATTCCTAACTTTTCTAACACATTTCTAAAATTGTGTTTCTTCTTAGAGACGAGTTTATAAGCACATCTCACCACTGGCAGGGTCACTTTTTAGGGTCATAGTCACAGAAATGCAAGAGAACTAGCCTGTCCTGTAAAATCAGAAATTTGACAATAAATGCTTTATATTTACATTTCCAAAAATGTCAGTGTTTGGAATATACCAAAAAAAGGAAAAAAAATAATTTCATTCCACTCCTAGGAAAAAGTCAGGTATAGTCCCTTTATAATAAATTATATATAATTTTATATAATATAAGATAATTGTAATAAAACTACGGCCCCAGAATTGAAACTCAATTTACCATCAGAAATTTTGCAATAATTATCGTAATAATATTGTGAATCGCGATCATTTTGAGACAAGGTTTCCATATCGTCTCATGCCTTGACATAAATATACTGCATAAGGTTTCCATATCGTCTCATGCCTTGACATAAATATACTGCATAAATATATAGTATATATTCAGTCGCAATTTCAGTCCAAATAATCACAATTAGGTTTTTTGTCAAAATCGTGCAGCCCTACTGCCAGTCTGCCATCGGCCCTTCTGACCACCACCACTCTCTCACTACATTCACACAGGCAAGGCGGGAGAAGTGTCTTGCCCAAGGACACAACAGCACGCACATGCAGGAGGCGGGATTCGAACCGCCGCATACATGCATATACTGTATCTAAATGTGATGTTGCAGTGCAGTGCCAAAGCTTCGTAGCTGAAGGTTCTATTTCCAATTGTGCTTTTAGAGACATGAGGAATCACCAGTAGTTCTGTGTTTAAAGAGCGACGTGCTCAGTTTGGCTGATATGGGACCCTAGCGTCTCTGAGATAATCCCATTTATGGCCTTAATATGTGAGAAAAGAGATTTAATATTCAATTCTAAACTCAACAAAGGAGAGACTTCAGCACTGGAGTTATATCTTTCTTCTAGTAATCCCAGTTAATATTCTTGCAGCCACACTTTGAACGAGTTGAAAGCTTCTGAGAACCACAAAGGGCAGCAGATGTACATCAGGCTAAAAACTACAATGAAAAGAAGGAACTAAATGATCAAAACTTTCAATGGCACAGTTTTAGAAACCTCATATCATTTAAATCCAATGCCCTGTTATACAAGAGGGAATAGCTCCATGAAGCAGTGGACCTTGATCAAATATGTTTAAATTACATTTCTTAAATGTTAAGATGGTGAATGATGATGAATGATTTAGTTCATCACATTTACAGTGAGGTTTCATCAATCTTGAGTTAAACCAAATGATGTTTTCATCCAAACTAGATTAAAATATGTTTTCAAAATGAACAGTGGCTCATACATTTTAGAACATGCTTGTAGAGCTCTAAACCAGTGGTTCTCGGCTCATATGGCATCGGGACCCGCCATCGCCCTTGGGTGACAAGCTGTGACCCAAATAATATTTATTTTGACCAATGAAAGTGCTTTGCAGTTTAAAGAGAGGAGGGGCTTAGAGGTTGACTCCTCCTGCTGGTTCACTGCCTCTATAAACCCACAGCGTGCTCCAGGCTTTCAGTAGCTGATGACGATCTTTGGAGTAAGATCGAAATGTCCTACACTTCAACTACAGAGTACAGATGAAGACTGAATAATTTTTGCCTACGATTTGCAGTTTAACGTACTGTATTTCCCCAGATGATTGTTGATTTTAGAGTAAAATAAACACATACAACTGAAATCATGGCCAAAAGAACTCAAAACCACTCCAAAAAGAAAAACATTTTTAACAGACACACTTTTGGATCCCAGGTGAGAACCACTGCTCTAAACTACAGGGTCAGCCACAATTTTGAAGATGTTGGACTTGGAAATTGTGTGATTTTACTTAAAGTGGTCATTCAAGTTGTGTTTTTGATTGCATCCGTAGTATCACATAACTCACCGCTTTTATGCTGAAGTGGCTCTGATGTGTTGTGGAGTTTCCCCCTGATTGCGCCTGTGTGAAGTGTGCTCTGCTTTGGTTGAGGCTGTTATTCTTAGCCTCGGTCTGAGCCCTGTTGATTTGTGCTTGTTTGTCGCCGGGCTCTGCCTGTTTGATCTCCGTATGTCCCCCCTGACAGTGAGCATTGTTGGTCCTGGCTCTAATCTCTCGGTCCCACTCTCGCTCTGTTATGTCCTGTGCTCCTCTGGTCAGGATGTTCACTGTTCAAAAGCCTGATATGCCTCGTATGTGCGATGTAGTCCAGAGGTTTGCAAACTGCGGAAAGTGTGTAGTAATAAACGGTTTTGTTTGTATTAAATGAATCCTGAATTGATCTTGGGGTTTAATCCTGCGTTCACTATAGTTTAGTGTAATTTTCAGTTTCCTGTTTGCATGGGCTTTTATTGGTCCTGCCCTCCCAGGTCTCATATCCCGGGGCCGCCATATCAGACCCGCGAGGCCTGCGTTGCCGAAGACTTTAGCGAATATCTCCACGGGTAAATGTCGCAGAGACTTACGTTTTTTTGCGTTGGGAAGAGGAGGGTTGGGGCTTTAAAATAAGTCCATGTTCTTCTAGGCCTCCGGGGGGCGATGTAAGGTCACGTTGAAAATTTGTGTTAAAAAGTGCTAAGTTAGCATTAAAACTGCTGACTCTACACTCTACACCAGGGGTCGGGAACCTTTTTAGCTAAAAGAGCCAAAAAGTCACATATATTAATCTGAATTTATCTGAATACAACAAAATGTGTAAATTTACATACTTACTAGGGGTGTAACCATTTAGTTATGAAATAATAAATATTTATTATTAGGCAGTATTTATGATTTTTAAGGATACAATTGGTCTGCCCCTGTGTCCACAATTCTAAACAAAATACAAAACAAAAGCATGTGCCCCAAAGTGAACAGCCTCTTGTTAAGTTTCACTTTGACGCCACAGAGCTGCCTTTGGTGTTTGGAATGTTCCTGGACAAATTTATGTATTCACATGTTGGGAAAAATATATTTTTACTGTGATTGGACAATGCACA
>OMNZ01047976.1:3518-13939 GCA_900303255.1 Lesueurigobius sanzi | reverse complement strand
AATAAAGAAAATGCACAAAAAATACAAAAAGTATGAATCCTCTATCCTCATTTAGCTTGAATTAAAAGCCAGGTTAAAGAAATGTCTTGCAACTTGAAACTCTGCACAGAGGAGGCAGCTCTTATGTACAGAGGAAGTGAGTTCCAAAGTTTAGGCCCTGCCTAAGTTAGAGTAGATCTGTATGGAGGAGTGGGCCAAAATCCCTGCTGCAGTGTGTGCAAACCTGGTGAAGAACTATAGGAACCGTTTGACCTCTGTAATTGTTAACAAAGGCTTCTGTACCAAATTTTTTTAATTGTTTGACTCAAGTGATCAAATACTTATTTGACACAGTAATATACAAAAATATTGTTAATAAATCATACCATATGATTATTTTTTTTAGATTCTGTCTCACAGGGGAAATGCACCAACGATGGAAATTTTAGACCCCTCCATGATTTCTAAGTGGGAGAACAAAATCACAGGGGGATCAAGTACTTATTGGACTCACTGTATGTTTGCCCAATACAGGCTTGCAAGGGATGTAGGGAATGGATATATTGTGCAGCCCTATTGTTGCATCCAAAGTGAAATGATATCCATCGCGTATCACCAGAAGCAACAAAGTATTTCAAAGTTGAAAGTCTTCCATCGACATCGACATCCTAAAATAAAAATTCTTGAGACAAATGTGCAGTTTTATTTAATGGAAGTAAAAATGTGCATAAACAGCTTCTGAAGCGGCAGCGCAAATGTTTGTTGACAATTCAAAGCTATGAAGCCTTCATTACGCAAAAGAACACTATTGAAACATCCTGCAGTAGTCCTCATTTTAACATGAGCGGTGCGAGCAGTAGTTGGGTGTGGAAAATGTATTTGTACGTGGGGTTGTTTGACGTGACATTACATTTGCTCCTCGTTTCACCGTTCTGATGTCTGGAGTCCTCTGAGGCGACTCTTGTGATATTGGGCTGTACAAAAATAAATGGATTGATTGACTAGCATGACCACGACAACTTAACTGTGTTTTGTAGTTGAGCCCAGCTAAAGCCACTGTGCTGCTGCAGCTTCTTCAAAATTGTAGACCTCTATAATTTTATTATGACACTAAAATAATACACTCCCAATTAAAATCTACCCTGATTACCCTGCAATAATGCATTGAAACTGGGAATGTGAAAGTTGGAAAGCATGGAAAAAGACCTTTGTAATCAGACCTCATACAACAATTGCACAGCCATTCTATCCTGTATAGTCCCGAGTGTAGATTACTAAAGAATTAAAAGAACATTTGGGACTTTTTCACACTTCAACATAACATTAGGATAATTTAAAGAGAATACTTCCTGAGCCATATTAGTATTGTCACTCAGACCACTGAAAGCTCTACACCAGGGATAATATGATCAGATTTGTTTTAAAGTCTTAATATTCTTGATATTCTTTTCTATTTTGCGCAAACTACCCTTTTTTTTTTTTTTTTTTTTGCTTGCGCCAGAAAGCCAGAAAACACATCTGAATCCTTTTTTGCGGGAGGGTGGTACCTGAGTTTACAGCCCTGATTGTGCTCCTCCTTGTAAACTTTGTTTTATGGATTTGCTTTTCTTTGACCATTTCTAATCCTACATTGGCTCTAAACCCACTGATACAAACAATTCCCCCATAAATTTAGCTTGCTCAACTATGAGACGGCTCATCCTATCCTTAAAGATTTTGTGTTCCTCGAAAGGGCCACTTGTTGCTGTCAAACTGGAAAAGTAAAGCCGTTTCTGCTTCTTTTATTGTGTCATTTGTCTGGACTGTCAGCGCTGGACTCATGTATGTCGGTGATAAATCGTGGCTAGTTCGATATCGAGGGGATGAGTTTGTGTTTGGAGGGGTACAGAGGCTTGGCACAAATTTCACCGGCTCGGGGCTGACTGCACAGGCTCCCAGAAGAGCAAGCATCTTTTGTATTGTTTTAAATTGATGCTCCCATTTTCAGATATTTATTTCTTCTTAAATGTTCATGACAGTCAGTTAGACATTGGGATTTGGATCTATACAATTTTTAACAGTAGTGCTGTATAAAGGCAATTTACAAGTTTTACTATTGATGATACAACTTTTCAAACAGTCAGTGATAAGAATTAAAGGCTAAGTCTCCATAAGATTGTTGAACGATTTTGAACGATGAAACGTGGCATTACCGGTTTTCTTTTCAATAACTTCAATTGCTTTAACTTTTGTAATCCATGTTTTTTTGCCATCTCCAGGCTGTGGAAGTGATGCAGAGGCTGAGCAGGTGTTTAAAATGGAGACGTCTCATATTTCGCCTCAATCCAACCGAGTATATTTACCTCCGCCGCTGCAGAAGGTCAAGCAGGCCAAGGCAGAGCGAGGCTGCACCAGTCCACTGTCCAGGTACTGCAAAAGTTATGGATTTCCTATTTGGATTCAGGGATAAATTATTTTGGTTTGCTCCGATGTTAGAAATCCATGAAAAGTGTTTCAAATGTTGACATATTGTGTATTATGTTGAGTTGTCATGTAACCTCAGTCGAGAGCGATATTAGATCTCTACTTTTTGTGCTGATCTTAAAGTGGGGTTGGGGGTATTTAGCAAAAGTGTCTTTTTAGAGCTTTTAAGCATGTTGGCATTTTGATTCATCTTCCTCAATGGCTATTTTTTTGGCACCACAAGCTCATGAAAAGCACCTCCTTGTCCCCCAAAGCTCCTCTTGAGTCCCTACCCTATCCAGGCAGCAAAAACATCCAAAATGGCTTCGCAGCACAGGGCAGCCTAATATTTATAGTGTTCTGTATACTGTACAGTTGTGGCCAAAAGTTTACATACCCTGTTAATCTTTTGGCCATGTTTGAGTATGAATGATGGCACAAAAATGTTTTTCTCCACTCATGGTTAGTGGTTGTGCGAAGCCACTTATTGTCAAAGAACAGTTTACTCTTTTGAAATCATATTGAAACAAACTACTCAAATGTCCCTGATCTAACGTTTACATGACCTTCAACTGCCAGGAAAACTGTTCAGGAGCAAAGAAACTCACTTCAGCTGAAATACGGGACTCTCTGAAAATATGTGTTTGTTTCAAGATGCACAATATGTAAACTTTTGATCAGGGACATTTGGCTAGTTTCTAATTGAAAAGCGTAAACAAACATATTTTAATTTTAATAATAATACTAATACTAATACATTCGTTTTTATATATTACTTTTCATTCACTCCAAACTTGGTGTTGAGCTACTATTATAGAGAGCAACAGAGTTGTGCGTCTCAACCTTTTTTCTGTGTTACTTACTTTTAATGTAACCTCAGATTTTCATGTCCAGAGCGATACTGGATTTCAGTGCTTTTTGTGCTGGGGGTATTTTGCAAAATAAGCTTTTTAGAGCTTTTAAACCTATCACAATGTTGTTCCCTCATCAAAAAAATTAGCACCACAGGGTTACGAGTCCTTACATAGAGAGGGGGTTGTAGCCGAAAGTGTGGTCTGGTCTGTGAATATTAAAGACCGGTCCAGAGCATTGCAGAGACCACCTCTAGGGGTGCTGTTCCGTGGTCCTTGAGTGGTCTTTGGCCAGGGACCACGGTTCCTGACCTGGTCTTTGGCCAGGGACCACGGTTCCTGAGCTGGTCTTTGGCCAGGGACCACGGTCCCTGAGCTGCTCTTTGGCCAGGGACCACGGTCCCTGAGCTGCTCTTTGGCCAGGGACCACGGTACTTGAGTGGTCTTTGGGCTGAATCAATGGACCCTGTGGCAGGGACCACTAAGTTGTTGATTGTTTCCATCTATATCAATGTTTTGTGTTCTGTTGAGAAACACACTGACAATTGCAGTGCGAGTTTTATGTATTGATTGGATCAAAATTATTATTCAGATGATTTATGACGTCATCGGTTTTTTTCCTAGATGTTAAAGTGTTTTTTTAATTTTTTTTTATGCTTCTTTAAACTCAGATGGTCCTATTACATATCTGACAGGACAGAGTCTAAGATGCTGTGGTGTAATGGTTATGGAAACGCATCTTGGAGTCAGAGATCGGGAGTTTGAGTCAGGCCGATGTATTATTTATTGTTGATGTCAAATGTGGTCTGGTCCGGACCATTGCACAGACCACCTCTAGGGCACTGTTCCGTGGTCCTTGGCCTTTCCTCAACAGAACACAAAACATTGATATAGATGGAAACAATCAACAACTTAGTGGTCCCTGGCCAAAGACCACTCAAGGACCACAGAACAGCGCCCCTAGAGGTGGTCTCTGCAATGGTCCGGACCGGTCTTTAATATTCAGAGACCAGACCACACTTTTGGCTACAACCCCTGCTGACATACCTAGGAAAACCTCTTGATCTCTGACAAAGCTTTATCCCTTCACTGCAAAGTACTGGCAGCAAAGAAAATATATTGTAAGGAGAGTTTGCTTGGAAAATCAGGAAGGTAAACTATTGAAAAGGATCTGTTTTGGATAGTTTTCTAACCAACAACGTTTTAGATTCGTACCAAATACCTGCAAAAAGCATACCATCCTCTTCAGTGTTTATTTTTTTTCTGTCTCCTTTGCCACATCTAAAGGTTATAATCATAATTGTATCGATTTTTTTGACATAATGCCTGTAGTTTCCTCCTTTGCCATTTATTCTTAATACACATAATAAAGATCAGGGCCATTCTAAACCTGTGAAAGGCCTATTTCAAAGTATTGATCCTTTGCCAAAGGAGGGCCTTGTTTAGATAATAGTTTGAGTATAGATTTTTTTTTTTTCTTTCTTTATACAGAAAGCTCAATGAGAGTGTAGTGCCCTGTTTTATAACGGAGCATAACAATACAACAGACAGACACTTGGATAAGAGGCACAAGAGTTAATCTTAGCACCTTGTTTTATTTGTGAGCAGCGTAATAAGAAAAGGCTCTTTTCGTCCCGACATGCCATTTATAAAGAAAATAATTGACAGCTCTAGCAAAGGGCTTGGAAAAAACTATAATTGAGGCTATACCAAACATGCCAGACATGTGGCTAATGGAGGTCCTGAAGTTGGCTGGTGTCAGAAGTGGATTCAGAGGATGTGGCTAAATGAAGGCAGATGTTTCGCTGTGTTGATGACCTCTGAAAGGAAACAGCCAACAGGAAAAGATGCTCATAATGATGCAGAAAGGAACATTAACATGACAAATCAAACAAAAGTTCAGCATAATGTCAGCATTCGGCATAAGCACTTTCTTTCTTTACAAATGACTTTGCTGTCAAAAAATCAGAAACCCTTCGAGATACTTCACAAAACACATATTTCATTTTGGCACACCATTTATCCATCCCACCCCTCAGTGCTCATGTCTTGTAAAAACATTTGGGCTCGTCATGAAACCACTGCATTGTTACTGCTGTGTTGATTCTCAATTTCCCTTCTGTCTCGGTCACCTATCCTTGGTGTATATTGCAAATAATACGTATCCGGCTGCACAGAGGCCTCAAAAATGCCAACCTCACCTTTTTATATTGGTATTGACAAGCTGCTTTAAAGATTTCACTGCATTTGGTTATTATATTGGTGCTTGCTGCTTATGAAATGTTATAGAGTTATCAGCCCCCAATAAACCGCCTGAAATGACTTCATAATGGTGCGCTCTCTGGAATGGCACCTTCTCACTTGGCCGCTAATTCAAGTGCTTTTTGTGTGACTCATGAAAGGGCCATCCACTGAGATCCTGTGATGGCACTACAGGAGTCATTGCACTTTCTCTCCCACGTTTCTGTTCATTTCAAAAGTAATACATTTGGTTGATGAACAAAATGAATAACTTTGAGACTTAATTTGACTAAAATTGATACAATGACCGGCCCTCAAGCTTTTGTATTTAAATGCAGATCTTGTGTGTTTTTAGTCCAGGTCAAACGCTGAATATTCAAGAAAGACCAGTTCAGGTCAATCCTGGCTGGATTTGGTAAGTTGTGGTTGACCGCTCTGAACTGCTTTCTCGCTGACTCTGATGCTTCTACTTTTTAAATGTCGTGCTCCAGCTACTTTTTCCATCTCTTTTATGATTGATCAGAAACCATTCATTCTGCTATTAATAATCCAAGCATGGACTTGACGGGAGATTTGTACGACGGATGACAGAAATGTTTGTGATCAGACTGCTTCTTGCCGTCCCGTAATGCCAGTGTTGTGATGAAGCACCTGCTTAATGCTGCTCTCATTTATTAGGATGTCAGCTGTGACGGCCCCCATTGCCCAGAGCATTGCTATTACTAGTTACAAGCTTTGGCTGCTGTGTTGCAGACTGCAGCAGCTGTTTTGTTTTATACAGAGTTGCTTCTCTTGCTTTCTGCTTCCTTCTGGGACAGTGATGGTCTGTTTTGTTTCTCAGCTGTTCTTGTTAACATGGCCGTTGTGTTGCAAAAATGATATGCTGATGTACCTGTTTCATACTGTCAATTAGGGCAGGGCGATGTGACCTAAAATCAATATCACGATATAAAAGAGAAAAATAACTATATATTTGACGACATAATTGACAACAGATAAAATATTTCAAAATCCCAGCTTCACGCCTATTGGGATTTTTTTTCTCCTTTTTAGCGCCATGCTAATTTCCTTGCAAATTTGATCTACTCAAGCAACCCGTAGGTTCTCAGTCGTACAGGAGTTGTCCATCGTAGGCAAAGATTCTTGAAATAATTGAAATAATTTAATCTAATATTCATTTTGAGACTTAGATTTAGACAGACTTTATTGATCCACAGCGGAAATTACGGCGTCTCTGTAACTCAAATCTTAACCTTAGAAACTAAACAAAGATATGGGAATAAACATTGTACTGATATTTTATCTTATCGATATCCAATTTTTGGACCGAATAGTTCATGTTATGTGGTTATGTTCAGACACGAAGCACATGAATTGTAATTTCCAATCCAAATGTCTTGCTTAGCTTGTTTTTAGACTATGGTGGAGAAAGTTCGACCATGGGGGGCCGCCATAGTCTGTTAATGGGAAACACTGATCTGTGTAGGTTAACCCTGAATTTATACCAAGAGTGTCGCAGAAGCACGTTGCTTGTCTTGCGCGCGTAGCTTCAAAGTGTCAATCTGCACCAGGAAGTGTCCGAGCCACGTAACAGCAGAGGCATGGCTCTCTCTCTCTTTGGTTCCATTCTCATCCTAAAATGTCTTTCTAAGTCTGACCAGAACCTCCAGATTGAATGGTTGGACCGTGTTGTGTTTAAATCATGTAAAGCCCTGCCCGATGCGGGTGTGGCTGTGCATGTGAGCGTGCACGTGGCGGCAGCAGAACCTCGTGTTGCTCTCACCGAATGTTTAAAACGTATCCGAGTTCACATCGCGCATAGATTCACATTCAAAGTCCGAAGTGAACCGATGACTGGACCTGGTTGTCCTGGCTGATTGACTATCGTGTACACACAGTCACAACGCCACGCGCTCCTCTGAGTGCGCACGTGCGCGTGGCGGTGTTGTCACTGATGTGCAGGGAAAAGGGGAGAGGAGCTCAGCACCAGGATGATTTCTTTTACTGTGGTGATAACAGCGGAAATAAGTGCAGCTCTTTTGTATAAATTCAATGTTCAGCCCCAACTTTCTGACACTTTGTGCTGAAGTGAGTGGTGGGCGTGTTTGAGGCGCCGCTGTTAATAACTGAACACACGGGACAGAGCTGAGACCAGACAGACTCCTGTTTCCCCTTTTCTCTGCATTATAAATTATTTGCTTATACTGTATAAGCTAGTTTGGTTTTATGCAGAGTAGTGGAAGTTTAGTGCATTTTCCAGTATTCCCCCATCAAAATGCATTGGGCTATGCGCGTATACGCTTCCAAAATTAGAACTCATTTCTAATTTAGGCGACGCGTAGCATCGATACGTGCGTCCAGCGCGTGTAAAACACAGTTGGTGCAGATTGCCAGACTGCTTAAAATAGAAAGCTATCTCACGCGCATGTTGCTTAGCTGCGCTTACGTGCTGTAACGTCTCTGGTATAAATTCGGGGTTAACTCCTCCTTCTGGTTTCCTCTTAAGAGGCCCACGAACGTGCTCAAGTCTTTATTAAGCTGATGACGATCTTTGGACTAAGATTGAAACGTCCTACACTTCAACTACAGAGTACAGATGAAGACTGAAGAATCTTTGCCTACGATACGCAAGCAACATACATCCTTCGATTCATTTTTATATTTTAAGCAGCTGCCCCTAATGCCTCCACAGTCGGTGTTGATGCTGCTCTGAGTGGAGCTGTGATCTCCATCTGCCGCTGGTCCTGACTTCAGTCTAAATCAGCGGAGTTACATGCTCATACCCCGTTATCGATATACGATATGGCTCAGCCCTACTGTCAATGTTGTAAATGTGTGCTACAATGTCTGGTAACTGCTGTATTTAAACAGGAGCAAGTCTCTCAGCGATATCCCTATGGTTTATCCTGTGCGTCAAATGTCTGACGAGACTCAGGAACCGGGTCCAACACACTTCAGACGGAAGAGTAGCACTACAAAGGAGACAGAAGCCCAGTGGCAGGATGTGAGTGAAACAAGCCTTTATTTTAAAATGATTTTTAAGAACAGTTCAGGTGAAACTGCCTCTGAACTTTTGCATCAGGACTTTACTAAGTGGAAGAACCGTCGCAGGAGCAGCAAGTCTGAGGTTCACAGGAGGTCTCTGGACCGGGAGCATGTCATAAACCAGATGACCAATGGTGGCAACTTTCAGAAGGCCTCATCACAAAGTGGTCCAATCAAAAGGTAAATCTATTCACCTCATTCAGTCCCACCCACTTTGTGCTTTCACTTCCTGTGAGCTGGGATTTCCAATGTGGTCAATGACGGAGCGAAGAGAAGCAAATGGTTATAAACAAGGCAACTTGTGAAAAAGCTCAAAGGAAATGAACTTGTATGGCCTCAGGTGCATGGTGCATGGCACCTGAGGCCACTATTATTTATTTGGTTGGGATAGTGCATTAATTAGCACACATGAGAACATGCATGTAATCACAGCCCCTTAGTGACCCAAGATTCTTTTTAGGTATACAATCATTTACTTTTTGAACTCTAAAGCAGTGTTTCCCAACCAGAAGTACGACGCAAGTGCTTAGAAGGGGGTACTTGGAATTCAGATACAAAATGAGATCAAATTTGATTGTATTTTTGATTATTATGTTCAAAGACAAGCCATTTAAAACATTTAACTGTAAAGAGTGAGAGTTTGAGAATATTTAGTAGCCTTTTTACTGATAAATAGGAGTTTTAGTCATTTACTTTCTAACTTATCATCAAAACCATCGAGGCAGGGGACTTTGAGTATAAAAGCTCAAGGGGGTACGCAAGACAAAACTGGTCCGGCTAAAGTCATACCTGCAGTTTGACCATAAACACAATATGGCAGGTTCCTGAATACCAAATTGCAATATATATATATATTTTTCCCTAGGGCTGTGTAGCACAGGTAATGGCAAATGAATTGAAATTGCTATTTGAATTGTTTCTATTAATGCATTGCAAGTTTTGCAAATTACAATATTTTTTGTAAACAACAAAATAGCCAGTCTCCATAGCTCTTATGTAGAAAAGCTGCTATAATGCTTTAGGGCTGAAACAACTAATCCATTTATCGACAACAAATTGATTAAAATAATAATCAACTATTTTTGTAATCTATTAATCGTTTTCTAGAAAGAATTGTGTGATTTTTTTTTTTTCACTCACAGAGCCAGAATTACAATAAAAGTTAGTATTTTTTATGAAAAGCCTTTCTCTTTAAAGGTAGGGTATTTTTTTTCTTCCACAGATCTGAGGCAAACATGTCCAAATGTAATATTTATGATTTGAAAGTTATGTATGTAGTGCTGCCTTCAGTCACTGAAGTTGTGATTTCCTTAGCTTTACAAATGATATGTCATGTTCAGACATGCAGCCTGGTCTTACCATACCCTCGTACTCATTTCGTACTGAGGGTCTGGATCTTCACAATTGAGCTCCGTTTTCAGGTGGGAGGTTTAAGTATTCTTTATCAAAAGGCCCCCAACCAGTGTTTCTTTTAGCTTCATGGAGTGAAACCTTTGAAGAGTTCATTTCCAAAAATCAACATTTGCTTGTGATTTTCCCTGTGTAGCTTTTTTGAAAATGACAAGACCTACAGTGAAGAAAATAAGTATTTGAACACCCTGCGATTTTGCAAGTTCTCCCACTTAGAAATTTTCATGGTAGGTGCATGTCCACTGTGTGAGAGATAATCTAAAAGGGTTAGGGTTTGTGTCTTACTGATTGTATGGGGTGGACAGGTGTCTTTATTATTATTATTATTATTATTATTATTATTATTATTATTATCTGATTCAGGATAATACAGTGGAGTGGAGGAGGACTTTTAAAGACGGACTAACAGGTCTTTGAGGGTCAGAATTCTAGCTGATAGACAGGTGTTCAAAT
>OMNZ01047973.1:10170-27176 GCA_900303255.1 Lesueurigobius sanzi | reverse complement strand
CAAGTATGGCAATAATATCTTAAACCTCAGAGACTGGCTGGTTGCTCTATAATGTTCAGGTGTAGAAGAAATAATAAAGGGTGCTCTTGGAACAAAAGGGATCAAAGTTTACCATAAAAAAACTGCAGATCCAGGCACTCCAATAAAATATGAGCAGCACGAGGAAAATAGTTAAAAGGCCTTTATTTAGATGGCCTAGCCAACATGTTTCGACCCAATTGCTGCTTCTTCAGTTGGGTTGAAACATGTTGGCTAGGCCTTTTAACTACTTTTCCTCGTGCTGCATATTTTATTGGAGTGCCTGGATCTGCAGTTTTTTATGGTATGGCAATAATATCGTTATCGGATATTGCATGCCCGTATCACATATACACATATAGTTTTCTCAATATCGTGCAGCCCTAGTTCCTCAATAGAGATTTGAAAACGTACACTATTAAGGTTAAATAAAACTCTCTTCATGAACTATATTGATAAGAAAAATGAGATTTTGAGGAAGAACAGGCCTCTTAAAAAGATGAATGTAAAATGTCAGATACGCTTAACCGGGACAGCTCCTAATCCCGAACCTGAAGCTCCTTAGCCCGATACGGAGGAGACTTTAGGTCATGGGGGGGGTGTTAAAATCCCTCTCCTGGTTCACCGAGAGCACGTCCCGGCTGTGAATATCTCTTTCTCCATCTGTCACCGATGCCAGCGCTAGCCAAAGACCAGCGGGGGATGGGGGTTTAAAAAAAAAAAAAAAAAAAAGAAATCAGATCACCACAAAACGACAGACGCGGGGTCCATGAAATAAAAACCGCAATGCTCCGCGGTGACAAGCTGGGAGCGCTGTGGAGCCAGATGCCACGACAAAGAGGGTGGTACAGTGTGAACAAATGTCAATAAAAGGGAGGGGGGGGGGGGGGGCGGGATTAAAGCGGATGATGATGCTCTCTTCGTCCTGGTAAATATGTTTTGGTGGCGATGCTGGCGCGGGTCCAAAATCCGCTGTAGAGGGATGAGCGTGTTATTCTTTTGTTAGTTTGTCACACTTTTGCCATAATCTGAACGGATTTCCAACCGAGCTGTCGTTAAGGGCAGTGGACCCTGGGATTGGGGGCAGAGGAGGTGCTCTAATTTAAAGAATTTCAATCTGTTAAGGAGTTTTTGTCGCTGTACTAAAACAAAGCAGCGCAAATTTGTGTGGACGAATGCCCTTTGTTTACTTTCATATTAAGTGTCTAAAGGGCTTTGGCAAAATCTGTGGTGAATATTTTGTTTGTGTTGATATTTACTGACTTTATTTGATGCTCCGGCTCTGCAATTATTCGCTATCCAATCGAAATTGCAGTTTTAAAGGAGAGACACTGAGAGGCTGTGTTATTGCAAGTTCTCCATCAATTCATGTTTGGCTGTAAAACTAAAAAAAGAAACTTCATATTCTTTGGCAATATATGGGTTTATTTTGTTGGTATATTAGTTGCAAAGATTTTTTAGGACTGAAATATTGAAAAATCCCTCTGGAAAAAAAAAAGCACAAGACTGGAAAGTGGAAATTTTGCTGCTAGCTTCTCCCAGAAAATATAGTTGTGCTCAAAAGTGTACACACTGTTAATCTTAAGCCATATTTCAGAGAATATGCATAACACAAAAATCTTTCTTTCCACTCATGGTTCGTGGTTGTGTGAAGCCATTTATTGCCAACTAACTGAGTTTACTCTTTTGAAATGATAACGAAACAGAAACTACTCAAATGTTCCCGATCTAACGTTTACATGACCTTCAACAACTGCCAGGAAAACTGTTCAGGAGCAAAGAAAAACTCACTTCAGCTGAAATACAGGACTCTCACAATATGTAAACGTTTGATCAGGGACATTTGGCTAGTTTCTAGTTGAAAAGCGTAAACAAACAGGTTTTTTGGCAAAAAATGGCTTCACGCAACCACTAACCATGAGTGAAATAAAGGTTTTTGTGTTATCATTCTATTCTATGAAATGCATAAGTGACATCTTGTCCGGTTTTGTAAACTTTTGAGCACAGCTGTACTACCATGAATGGATTACAGTGTCTTGTTAATTGTTAGAGACTCTGAAAAACATCATTAAACAACCATCATAAAGGCTGAGGCTTTTCTTTGACACTGAATATAAGATGTTACGGGACTAGTTATGAAGTTGTTGAATATACACTGTGAAGTCCACTTTTTTTCCAGCTGTATAGTCAGAATTGTTTTATTTTGGAAAGTTACCCAATTTGGTTTTGTCTAATATTTTGTTCCTGGAATTGTAATGAGCGTCAGAAGACAAATTCCAATCCAGCAAGTTTGTTTAGCCTTAGATCTGGTCATGTGACTATCTCTAACAATCACAAACACATACAGCCAGATATTTTACAGCACTAAGATCAGTGCTTTTTAGCTTCTAGACATGAAATACAGGACCCACAATGTATCGTGACAAGTGGGAATCCAGATCTCGCATCTCCAAGCCTATACATTACATTACTATACTGTAACCCAAAGCCACTTGTGTACAGCACGCCAACTCCAATCATATTCCAAACGTGACGCGATACGTTTTGTGAACCTGCTCCGGAGCTGAATATTGCGTTTCCTTTTTCGTGGCTGGCTTTTCCCCGCGGCAGATCGAGTTTTCGGTGCGAGACATTTGGTGTGAAGTGACCCGGGCGGGTGACGCGGCCCGTAACTTGGGACGCTTGAAGTCTGCGTAAGCGATGCGAGAGGTTTAGTGTTCCCCTCCTGTGTGGGCTAAGGAGGGACAGTCACGCACTCTCGCTCCGTTCTGCGTCCATACAGTGGATTTAGGAAGTATTTAGGATTTCATACGTAGATCTGCTTAAAGTGGAGCCATCATGCATACAGTTGTGTTCATGAGTTTAATACCCTTTCAATCTTTTGGACATTTTTGGTAGAATATGAATCTTTCTTTCCACTCATGGTTCGTGGTTGTGTGAAGCCATTTATTGTCAAAGAACTGAGTTTACTCTTTTGAAATCATATTGAAACAGAAACTACTCAAATGTCCCTGATCTAACGTTTACATGACCTTCAACTACTGCCAGGAAAACTGTTCAGGAGCAAAGAAAAACTCACTTCAGCTGAAATACAGGACTCTCTGACAAAATTGATGTTTGTTTCAAGATGCACAATATGTAAACGTGGGACATTTGGCAAGTTCCTAGTTGAAAAGCGTAAACAAACAGGTTTTTTGACAATAAATGGCTTCAGGCAACCACTAACCATGAGTGAAATAAAGGTTTTTGTGTTATCATCCATATTCTATGAAATGCATGTGACATCCCAGGGTATGTAAACTTTTGAGCACAACTGTATGAGGCTTAAAAAAAACGTTTGTTAGGATGATTGTGCGTTGATATTTTACGTTTTACGAATTGAAATGGTGTCTCTGTAAGGTATAGGTAGCAAATAGCAACATTTTAAGCTTCTTAATTCCATTTTATTTCCCCAAATACAATATATCTAACTCCACAAAGCCAAATTTAGATGCCTGTTTTTAGTTGCTTTTTTTTTTAAACATTAACTATAAAACAATTGGTCCTGGAGCGTCATAGAGGTGCCATGCTGCAGCCATACAGCCACTGTGCCAAATGTTCAATCACAATAATTCAGTTAATATTACTAATACATACATGTTTGTGAAAGTTTGAACGCTGTGCTTTTTCTCAGATTGAGGATTTCTCTGTATTTTCGCCTTAAATTCCGAAAAACACCCCCCCCCCCACAATAATCTTGTCTCAAAAATGTTGAATTGTGACATACTAGTACTAGTGAATGTGAACTTGCTGTATACACATTAACAGCATCAGTCAAAAGGTTATTGTGGGAGGGGGAGTATATCAAAATGTAGTTGTATCACCGGGCCACCGAGATGCAGAACAAATAACACAGCCTTGAAGCATGAATGGTTTTTCCTGGTAGAGATGGCTGTTTGGGTCCCCTGTGGGGGGAGGCAAATGAGAAAACTGACAGCGTGTGGAGGAGGTGGGAGAAGATGAAGAAGGCAGTGCAGAGGGAGGTGAAGTGTTTGAACAAGGGATTTAGACCAAGCAAATATATCAGCAGTTCACTAACAACATACAGAGGGAGGAGGACAGAAGTATGGCTTTGAAAGACGGATCGTGTCACCAAACTGAATTATTAAAGGAGGCATATCATGCTAAATGGACTTTTTGAGCTTTTAAATCATGTTCTAACCGTGTTCCCTCATCAGAAACAGACCTGGAGCTGTATTTCACTTCATCCACACAGTTTTTAATCAATCCTGGTTGCGTTGGTCCGTTCATGTTGACATCTGCAGCGCTTCGTTTTCTACTTCCTGGTACAATTACGTCATTGTTCAAACCCTCAAACTGTCCTCCACATAAGACAATAATCCATTATTGGGTCAGTTCTGAGCCATCCTGTCCTCATCAGCCCTGGCACTACTGTTTATGAACATTGTACCATCTTCACAGAGGCATTATATGTATTTACACAGACATCCTAACGAAAGATTTTAAGCCCGTTTTTAAGATTCATATGCATGATATGTCCACTTTAATGTCTCGAATTTCCTTAATGTCCAGGAAATTTAGCTGAATTAACAAAAAATAATAATTCACTACGAATTTCACACTCTGAATTTCTACTGTTGGATTTAATGGTTTGGATTTTTTTTTAAGTAAAGTGGATTGGTTATGTTGGTGAAAAATTGTTAGTTGTGTCCAACCTCATTCTTCACACATTTCAAACAGCCCAGTTCTTCAGAGGGATGAGTTTATGAGCATGTTTCACAACTTTCAGAGTCACTTTTCAAGGTCCTTGTAAAAAGGAATGCTGAAACACTAGCCTGAACGCTCACTAAATTGAAGCAAAAGCTTTAAAATTGCTTGCACTGTGCATTTTCCACAAAGAGTTTACAATATACTGAAGAAGGACAAACTGAATTTCATGCCACGGCTAGAAAAATAAATCAGGTATAAGGCCTTTAAGTATGTAAACAGGAGATTTGCCGAAACTTAAGTGTAGCTTCCCATAGCTCTCCAGTGTCTTCCTGCAGCTGCATCAAAAGCCTCGGGGTGAGGGAGGCCTCTGAACATCCACAAACAGAAACATCCTCCTTTGACCCACTCCCATCTCTCTGCTGAATGTTGTTTAGCCGGCCACGTGCTCCGCTATTAGACCCCATTGTCCGGCACTACACAGGGCCGGGTCACTGTGACAGATTTAAGCAGCGTGCCTATGAAAGGCACAGCAGACAACTTTACATTCGAGCACTTTAATCTGCATACGGGTCCATTGTGGCAGAGGGCAGGAGGGGGCAGAGACCTCCTATTGTCAAAAGCCCACAGAACCAAACAGCCAGTACGCAGCAGATGGGAGCATGTTCGCTCAAACGAAATCTGCTCCCCCTCTTATTTTTTTCCTCACTCTGGAGGCAGGACAGCTGGGAGGCAGACATTCCTCCTTCTCGGCTTTCAGAGCAAGAACAAAAGCATGTGCAGGACCCCTCCCAAAAACACACGTGCCCCCCCCACAAAATGCTGTCAGACTGCGCAACTGTGAGCTGGTAATATTTCAACAGCCTGGAGCAGCATTTGTTCAAGGTGAAAGTGAGGGGGGCAAGCCAGACCACTGTCTCAGGGGCAGTTTATGAGAAGGGCTGCAGAGAAAACTAATGCATTTGATTACGGCCGTATACTGTATAATAACAACATGATATTTTACAAAACTATCTCAACATAATATGTTCCAATAAATGCCAAGTAAATTTTGTGTAATACACTCTTATATGAAGGACATTTGGATCGAGTTACTCCTGTTCCTGTTGTATTCTGGAACAGTGTCAGTATCAGAAGTCTCACCTTTCCAAAAACTTTTAGGCTGCAGTGTTCTCTTGTATGAAATGTCAACAGCTGCTTTATGCATTTAAAGCTGTGCTTTATGCAAAGCGACCGGTGCGTTGTCTAGACAAAAAACAAGAAAGAAGGGTTTGGAACTGGGGTCCCCAACTAAAACTGCGCCAAGTCCACAAACTTTACCCCATGCTCCGTTTTGACTCCAGACATTAGTGTCAAATCATCATAGGCAAAGATTCTTCAGTCTTCATCTGTACTCTGTAGTTGAAGTGTAGGATGTTTCGATCTTAGTCCAAAAATCTTCGTCAGTTAGTGTTAAATGTTAGCACTAATGTAAAATGCAGAGCTCATCAATAAAACTATAGATTTAGCCATGTTCTCTTATTTTGTTAAGCATTTTGTTTATTCAACCTTAGATATTATGTATATTGAAGGACTGAAAATGCTTTGGAGTCTGGACTGAAACCTCTGGAAGTCCTGCTCTGGACCCAGGTCCGCCAGTTGGGGAGCCCTGTTTAGAATATATTTTTAACATTTCTTTTTTGGAGTTTGCAGTTTTGAAACTGCTTTATTTCCACAATGGGTGACCTACAAAACCTGCCTTCTGACTTCTTTAAAGCCATACACCATAGGTTTTCACCTACAAGAATAAAATACAAGCATTAATGTCAGTGCGGAGGTTTTATAGGTGAAAACGGCTTAAAATAAATAAATAAGAAAAAACACAAGTGAGCGGACTCGTCTGTCCTCAAACCTGACTTGCAACTTTGCAGGGAGCGGGACCTCACCAGCTCGTCTACATAGAGATGTACTTTGCATTGCTTTGTATTATTTTTGCTTTAATATACAGTATCCCGATTTGATTTATACAGTATCCCGATTTTAGACCTGGTTTAGACCGAGTTTTCTCCTGGTTTAGTTCTGGTTTAATCCTGACAGTAGAAGCAGTGAGTGGAGAGAAAGTATTTGAGCTCAGAGCTGCGTTAATCATAAAAACCACTGAATCAGTGCTTTAATATACAGTATCTCATCCAAATTATTAGAAGCCTACAACTAGTTAGTTGCTCTTGTGACGTCACTTATGACCTGAGATTTGCCACAATGTAGCTTTAAGTAAAGCATATTGATTTGGGTCAACCCTACACAAACAACAGTGAACATTAAATATTGAAGTGACCTTTACCTCAACTCTCCGCTTTGATCAAAAGTACATTGCGTTTGTACAGCAGCCCGAGGAAGTAGTCACAAGTTTATGGAAAGTACATTAAGTCTAAGAACAAGCCGCTGCATTGTCAGATACTTAATTAAAAATCAAACGAGCAGAAATGAGAAGAGACGGAGTCCCACGCTCGGCGTTTGACGTCCAATTACTCAACAATAAAACCACTGTTGGAGCGGCCAGCCTGTCGTCGCCGGCCGCACTGGCTCCGATTGCACTTTATAGAGCAACTGTTGAGGCAAGTGTCGGTGCAAATGGCAGCCAACGAAGGGGGCCAACGACCTTCTGAACTTCTGGCACTGTGGAGAAAGGGCTACATGCCGCCCGGTCATGGTAACTGCTCTACTCGCCTATTGTTCAGCTTAAACATGAAAAAGTAACAATATTTCAACACCGACCACCCAAAGTAATGGAGTAGTTTTAACAAGTTTAGATACACATGATATTGTATATTTTCCAAGCAACAATTTCGATAAGACAATATATTGCTAGGGCTGGACGATATGGCCAAAAAATCTCATCACGTTTAAATCATGTCATGTGGGTTATTGGTTTATTTATCGGTGCCACTAACAAGACTTCATTGTTTATGAAATACATTATGGCTTCTAGGCCTTGCTACGTGTTGATTTTGTCAGAGGACCTGCTACTGAAGTCTAAAAGGACAATAGATAATGTTTATGTAGGTCACAGTTTCAATAAGGTGGATTTTATTGCAGTTACCAGTAAATGAGTCTAAAAAGGGGAAATAATCAAGCTAGTTACCGTAGGTTTTTTTTTTTTTTAATGAAAGAGGAAGTTCCAAAGTACAGCTTATATTCCAGTCTGCAACGTCTACTCTGCAAACATATAAAAAGATGAAACTGAGTCATCTAAAAGCTAGGCCTGCTGCCAACACGGCACATTATTACCTATACTGCTTGGGAACAGCGCAGTTTATCTACTTTATAGCATCATAACACGGACAAATAAATATGGGACAATATGGGCGCCATTTTATTCATATAGTGAGTCTGAGAAGCGTACTCAATGATGATGCATCTTGTCAATGGAGCTGTAGGAGACTAATGTTGGCGGCGCGGTGGTTAGTGCTTATGAGTGCTTCACAGTAACAAGGTCCCGGGCTCGATCTCCAGACCAGGACGGGGACTTTCTGTGTGGAGCATGTGCTCTCCGTGCTCTGGTTTCTAGAGATGCACCAATCTTGAGTATTGAGTATAGACAGATATCCGATACCGGGACAATAAAAAAAAGGTTTGTAGAAGACATATTTGTTGCTTATGTAAAGAAAGTGTTTGGCAGTGACTGAAAAAGTGACTGCTCAGTGTTATATTAAGATAGAGAAATTTCAACATGAAATTATCTGATCAGAAATGGGAAGGGAATCTTATTTGCATAGCGCTTTTCATATGACACAAGTCACACCCAAAGCTTCACACACGAAAAGGAGGGGGGTTCATTCACTCCAGGCTGATGGTGGTGAGCTACATTTGTAGCCACAGTTTCCCCTGGGACAGACTGATCTGTGCCAACGGACCCTCCGACTACCACCAACCACTCACACATAGGCATTGGGTGAAGTGTCTTGCCCAAGGGCACAATGAGCCGGGATTCGATCCCCCGACCGGATCATGAGACGACCCGCTCTACCATATGTGCCACTGTCGCCCCTGAGTATGGAGTAAAAATGCATAACAAACCGAGTCGCCACTGAGTATGGAGTGAATGAATAATGTCTACAGTGTAGTACTTGGAGAAACTTTGCAATCAGGCTTGGAAAGCGCAGCACAAGTGTAGGCCATGTTGAATGGAAAGTCGACTGCTACGGCATAACCTTCGCATCAGATGTTATACTAGGTGAACTATTTTCAAGTCCATTTATGAAAACCGCCTTGTAGAAAATGTTCACATGAAAGAATCCATTACAAGCTGTATTAATGTCCATAAACCAAGGGGACGTAAAGATTAACCAGTTTTATTATTACCTTGGTTATAAAAGGTCTTGGAGGTTAATTGTGAGTATTTTGAGGACCACAGTAAACAGTGGTCATGTCTCATGAGCCGTGGTGTGTCCAAACAGAGCAGACTGAAGAAACAGCGTCCAGTGTTAAATCCACCCAAAACAAATGAAGCGAGCAGAAGGTCAAATAATCCAGTGTCCAGAGAGAAAAGAAAGAAAGGGAAAAAGAGAAAGATTTCAAGAATTTCTTTGCATTTCTTTCCTTAACTTTGATAATCCTGAATAATCGTAAAATTGCAATATTTTTTCTCCCAATAATCAAGATTCAAAAAGGTATAATTGTGACATCGGCACGGCCAAGTGTTCCACCAGGGGCCGTTCACAGATGATGTCACGTGGGCAGAGGGCATTAGAGTGGACTGAGGCCAAGTGGACGCTAAATAAGTCCACAGTGCGTCTAATGAACCTCTTACATCACACGCCATAGGGCAGAACAGCGCCAAGGCCAAACAGGAAGCACACAGGAAATATTCAACATTACTTAAGGCTTAATGTCCGAGATTAGCAGAGTTGGACAGAGAAGTGTAAGGGATAAACCAGCCATGCACAGCTACACCTTATTATGGGATGACTAGGTTGGTATTGATTGTGGCTGTGTTTAATATAGGGCCTAGTTTAGTCTTGGTTTTTAGTTCTTGCTTTAGACCTGTTAAATCCTGTTTAATCTGGTTAGCACCTTATTTAGTTTGACTTTTGATTGTAATTCAGATTGAGCTAGGGTTAGAGATCCTCCAGCTTGTTACTCCCGATCAAACCTAGCTCAAGATTTCCTGGTAGAACTGCACAATATGTTGCAAAAGATATTCTAACACAATATTAGGTGATGCAATATCTGTATCACAAAATCACACCATCTGACTGAGAATGATTCATTGTTTGCCAACTCAAGCTGAAACAAAAATCGCATGGATCTTTTAAAAAGGTGCAAAAGTTGGTTCCATTTTTAACCAGGCACGACCCAGATTGAAAATGTGTAGCATTCAGAGTTGAGTTCTCCACCTCTCTCTGTTCAGGGAAAGGAGAGACATTCAGCAGAATACTTTGAGTCAATTGAGCGAAGCGCCGCCAACTCTGGTAGGTAGAAATGCACAAAGCGCCTCACTGTTGTTCTTTCAAATAGGAAAGCGTGGATTCAGCGAGATTTGTTATTTCACAAACTCGGGACAATACATCTTAAAAGAGTCATCACTTACACTCGGCTCGACTATTTGCTGGACCAATGACGTGCCTGCATTGGGGTTTAAGGCGGGACAAGTTGGTATGACATCGCACCAAATGCCGAAGAATAACAAACATGGCCACATCTACATCAAACTGCACACATGCCGTGTAAACACCAAAAAACACGCATCCATCTCAAAATAGTGTGCCAGATCAAAAGTAGTCAATGTACATGAAAAAAAAGACCCTGACGCGTGGCAGTTTTGTGTCACCGGAGACGAAGCCTGGTGCGCGTTGATGCCATACGGTTCTCATGCCTGCTGGTCTCCTCACTCAAATGCCTATGCATTCCACGATACTACAACACAGAAATGCGTAGCTATGTCACGAAAAATAGGCATTTTTTTGTGGCATAGCTACATCAAAAGGACACATTAAAAACCAAGAGAGACGGAGGGGCTTGTCTTTTAACGGTGATATCCACCTCTTTTGTTTCTGCGGTGCGTGGCACATGTATGTGCTGCCCTGTCCTGATCTCATCTGAGTGAATTTCTCCTCTGAGATCAACAAAGTCTAGGTGCTGTCCCCTTTCCTCCGCTGAGACGAAGGGGAGAGAGGTGCCAGCGACAGACAGCGGCCAGCCACACAGCGATTTATTTCTTTAAAATCAGGGGAGTTTTTGACTCACTGTGGCTAAAACGGCAGTATGATTCATGTGAGAGCATAGACAGAATGTAAACACAGAAAATATTATGTTATGGGGAGGGAATTGCGCAGAAAGCTGTCTCTCCATTGTGTCCTGCTTCTTCCTGGATTCTCTTGGGGAGCTTGGGACTCGGGGACGCAGGAAACGCAAAGCTCAGGACGCCCATGACGAGCCGCAGGCCTCTTGCCATTCATTTTGAATGCAAACCTGCTGCCCACGAAGCCGACGCAGAGTGCGGTGTGAACACTCCTTGAGACATGTCTGAAGAAGGGCCAACCCCCGAAACATCACTTGTGTTGTAAGTAATAAAAACTCTTGGGAGCTACACGTAGTTGTGCTGACTTTTTTTTAATCTACATTAACTTTTTGATGCCGCACTTGGGTCTTTGGCTGAAATGCCAACTATTTCTGCTTTGGAAAGGGAAAAGCAACGACACGTTTGTGCTTTTCTCCCGATCGGCAAAAGTGCGGTAGGCGGGTACTAAAGGGTGTGTCACCCAATTATCTTGAAGTATTGCTGTAACGGTCCTTCCCTTTCACGAGCGGATTGGATGAGAGCCATCCCAAATTGATAATGTGTAGAACTGGCACAAGCCAGGTTAAGGCGTTCGTCCTCCTGCGACAACACGCTGTATTATGCTTCGACACCTGGACATCCCGCCCTATACCACAATACTGCCACGTGATTGGCCAAAACCACTGGAACGGTCAGGTTGGAGTGGTACAAAATTGATTTCCTCGTATTTGTGATCAGCTTGCAGGCAAGGTCAATCCATTTTAGCCCTGTATTGGTCCTGATTTATTGTTTTTTTAAGTCTTGTGTGACACAAACTGCTGAAAAACCAATCACTGAAAGTTTGTTTTTTAATTAAACAGAACACTTGCTGAAACAGTTCAGCAAAAATGTTGGCATCAAAGAGGTTGACACGTGACGCACAAACTTTCAAAATCATTTCCAAAGAAAGTGAGTAATACTTGTTGGCTTGGCGGTTGAACTTGGAGCAGATGCATGCCGCCTATTATACAGATAGCGAGCCGTAATGCAGTGGAGTTAAAGGGGAAACAGCTGTGTCCCACCTCCGCACCCTGACAGGCCGCCACAAATGCAGCGTGATAGCACAAGTCGAGCCCTGCCCTTTGGCTCGGCTCGCTATCAGCCGCTGTCAGCTCGACGCTTCCACCGGTTTTAATGACTCCGTGCAAAGCAGACAAGACCGCTAACGGAAGGGGGGGGAAAGTGATGGACAACGGCAACCCCAGGCCTAATTAGAAACGACTGTTACATCCATTACTGCTGGCTGTGGTGGTGGGTGGTGGACTCGGCACTTCGGAGGATGACACGTATTGGGTGACGCTGGAATGGATATCTCCTTCTTGTGGGAAAGTCCCCCCAAAATACAAAGAGCTAATGCTACAAGATATGAGCAATAGGGCAGGGCGATATGACCTAAAGTCGATATCACGATGTAAAAAGGAAACATCACGATAACGATATATTTGATGATATAATTGACAATGGAAAAAAAAAATCAAAATCCCAGCTTTATGCGTATTTTTCTTTTTTTCTTTTGCCATCCCAATTTCCTTGCAAATTTGATCTACTCAAATAACATATTGTACATCCTTCAGTTCGTTTTACGTTGCAAGCACGCTGCCGCTGGTCAGGACTTCAGTCAAAATCAGCTGAGTGCATATGGAAATTATATCACATCCACAATGATATAAAAAAACTACAACGATATCCAAAACTCATACCGGTATAACGATATGCGATACGATATGGCCCAGCCCTAATGAGCAATATTCCGTAATATATCATTTGGTAAAATATTGATATTTTACCAAACTATTTCAACAGGGTACTTTACATACAGTATAACTGAAACAAAACTCGAAAGTAATTAGGCTAAACTCAGACAAAAGTGGGAAAATCTTGACTAAAGCTAAACTTTTGCGTTTTGTTTTGGACTGGTGTAAATCTCCACAGTTTCTGCTTCTACTTCTTGATGGTTTCTTCTAATTGACAACGCTCTCGATGTTGTAATTTTGCATATATTCCAAACAATTACAATATTATCTTGCACACAATACGTTATCCACCTCTTGGAAACAAAACGATGTGCAGCACATTAGGCACAAATCAACATAATGTGGAAGAGGAACAGCTATCCTCCCCAGAACATGTGTTAGAGTTTAGTGCAGATACAATACTGGACAAAGAAGCGGGGACACCACCCTTAAAAAGAAACCCAATCATTTTGACAAGATGATCAAGCTGCCTGCAACGTACGGGAAATCTCCCCTTGATCCAAGGACAGTTTGTCCTCTTCAAATTACTCAAAACAGTTGGGAAAGTACACCATTGATGACACGATATTGCAAAAGTCACATATTTCAGATTTCCTGCTTTCTATTAGTGTTGACTAAATTATCATAAAATATATTGTATTGCAGTATTGGGTGATGAAATATCCACGTGACGAGAACAATATAACTGTATATCGCAAAATCCCTAAAGTTTTCAATCTGCCTCACTGAGATCGACACAATTTAACTAAACCTATAGCAAAAATCCATAAAATAGTTCTTTATTGAAATGTCACAGTAAATTTAATTGTGCAGAAGTTCTGTTTTAGTTGTAATTGAGACTTGAGAATTGAGTTTTGGTCTTGATTGAGGGCATTTTGATGTCCATTTTTGACACAATGTTAAAAATGAACAAATTTCAGATTGATACCAACTATTAATACTTTATACCAGGAGTGCCCACAGTGGGGTCTGTGAGCCAAACTCGGCAAAGGGGTTTCATTTGGCCCTCAAGATGGTGCTTAGATTTGTAAGGAGTATCTACTTTCTACTTACAGCGTGTCCAACTCAATAGCTCAGTAATTAATCTGATATTTAATCATAGATCTGTTTGTATTTGTTCTTTCAACAAGCAAAACAGTATCGTGTTCGGCCTTTCGTCCGCCAATACTTCTCCATTTTGGCCCCTCCTTTGGGCAGCCCTGCTTTATAAGGGTTCCCCAAAGATGCTTTATTTTTCTCCTAATTTTTAAATGTTATATCAGTTTTTGAACTTAGAATTTATTTCGAATCATTAAGTTTGTGCAGGTGAAGAGCGTGTGAAATAATGATTTTTGTGACGTTTCAATGAATTTGAATGAAAAACGCAGGGGTGTCTGTATCAAATCTATATCCAAATTCTAACCCAGGTATTACTTGGTGCCGGATCAAATCCAAAATCTCTGGTATGGGCCATCCCTAATGGAAGCAGTGGAAATATCACATGCATCTATCGCCCATCAAAAGTTTTTTCAACGTCATATGATGAGAGAGTGAACGGCTGAGTGGCCTTGATGTAAAGCGCATCAAGTGCCTAATGCCTGTGGAAAAGTGCTCGATAAATTAGACCATTTACGATCGCGAAGCCCTACTTGCCATGAATTATTTTCCCCTCATCATGTTGGAGTTAGCGAGTGATATTTTAGCCCAGTTTCGTTTGTGCTCTTTGATTATGGAAGGGGTACTTGAAGGAATATTATTGCAAAAAAATGAGTTGTCAAATCCGATTACGTGAAAAATAACCTAAAGGATATTGCACATCAAACTGGATTTCATCAAAATAAACCGGTAGATGAATATACATGTTGGCTCTTATCTCTCATCATGCCCTTGCCTTATTACCCAGAATATTAAGACTTACATAGAGCCTCATCCAGTCCTGCATCATAAGCCCTGATAGCACACTTTGCTCACCGTCTAGCAACGTGTGGCTTGTGTGTGTGTCAGCTATTGGCTCACGCTACGAGCGAGTGTGGGCTGATCAATGCCTTCTGCGCGAACCAAGATGAACATGCTTGAACAGGACGCCGCTGATGTTGACTAACGGTGTGACGGAAATGCTGCCCACGCCGCTGCAGCTGAGATCCTAAAAACACGTGTGTCATAAAAAACAAAATGGGGGGGGGGGTGGTTCATGGACATGCAGTAGGTAGTTTGTGAAGAGTAGAGGAGGCAAGAGCGGGCAGGAGAGGCTGTGGGATATATTTAGCAGCTCATTAGTCAGAGTTGTCCTGCACTCAGCGGGCTGGTCCCTCAGAAGAAGCCCTTTGGAAATCATTATGACTGCCTGCTGCTCCAGACAAGGGCCCAACAACTTGTGAACCCACTGAACTCAATCTACCGTCAATGAAGCCACAAGTTCCTACAAAAGAGATCTCTGTATTTTACAGCGTGAAAATATTTACATTTATTTTACATTTATCTTTGGTATAATACACTAACCTGGCAAGAGCCAGATAGACATGGTGTAGCACTCGTAGTTGAGTTCTCCACAATATCAATCTGGGACCGCTCCAAACGAATCCGTTCGGAGGAAGGAGGGACATTCCATAATACTTCAAGTTGATTGGGCCAAGCGACATCTGGTGACCCACATTACCTTATTTTCTAAACAAATGTTTGTTTTGCTTGGCACCTGCTGCTTTCGTCACAGCCGTCACGCTGGTGGTGCTGGCTCAACACCGCCTGGCCAAAAAACAAGTCATGTCACAAGCATTAGGCCACCTTTAGCTTTGATTACAGCACCATTTGCTGTGGCATTGTTTCAATAAGCTTCTGCAATGTCCAAAGATTTATTTCCATCCAGTGTGGCATTCATTTTTCACTACGATCTTGTATTGATGATGAAGAGCAAATTCTTCTCCAGCACATCCCAACTATTCTCAGTGGAGTTAAGATCTGGATACTGTGGTGGACAATCCATGTGTGAAAATGACCATTCACACTCCTAAACCACTCTTTCACGATATGAGCCTGATCCTGGGATTGTCATCTAGGAATAAGCCTGAAGAAGAAATCCATTGATGGAATAACTCATAAATACTAATTCAGAAGGTTCATGTTTCAACTGATCCTAAAACTGAACCTAAAACTGGCAAACTGCATCAGCCCCAGGTCTATTTGCTTAGTTATATCCAGGTGGTGGCTTTATTTTTGGCCAGGCAGTGTATAACATTGCCAGTTCATCTGCAGCTGCTTTGCTTTGACTACAGATGGCATAACATTAGGTTTAATACATATTCGTTTGTCTATATTGATTTTTTTTTAATTGTTACTTTATATAGTCTAGTTTAATGACTATTGTTTTTGTTTAGTGCTGCCAGCTGACTAATTAGTGGGAACTCCTGAGGGTAGTTGCGCTGCAGCACTGGGATTAAGCCTTTTTGCTTATGGTTTCAGTATTGTTTATGCAATCAAAAATATTGTTTGATTGTGGTTTTGTATACTTGGTTATTGGTTAGAATGTATTCATCTCTCCTCTCTTCTTCCAGGTAAAGCTCCAAAGTTTGAACACCAGTAGAGATACGTGAACTGAAGAGAGGCAGGTTGAGGCTGCACCAGTTATTCTTTGTTCGTCTCCTGTGGCGTCCTTAATTAAGACCAAGTCGTCCCATTTCTCTTGCTTGTTATTCATGTTTTTTGTAAATTAATGCATTTTTGAGCACTATTCTACGCCTATTACCTGCCATGAAAGAACATCCAGTTACAACATTACACTGTTATTTACAAGGTTTAGCTGCTTTTACATACAACATAAAATCTGGAATAGGGGTGTGCCAATATATCGATTTTCCGATATACTGTGGCACAATACCAATGAACATGGCCTAAGCCTAGTCTAAATCTGGTATAAACCTGGCCTAAACCTGACCTAAATCTGATCTAAACATGGCCTAAACCTGACCCAAACATGACCTAAACCTTGTCTAAACATGACCTAAGCCTGGTCTAAACATGGCCTAAACCTGACCCAAACATGACCTAAACCTGGTCTAAACATGGCCTAAGCCTGGTCTAAACCTGGCCCAAACCTGGTTTAAACATGGCCTAAACCTGACCCAAACATGACCTAAACCTGGCCTAAACCTGGTCTAAACATGGCCTAAATTTCAAAAATCTCTCTATTTTCGTTATAAATTCCGATAATCGTGAATAATCGTAAAATCGCAATATTTTTCCCAACAACAATCGTT
>OMNZ01047971.1:0-11464 GCA_900303255.1 Lesueurigobius sanzi | reverse complement strand
TGAAGCTGATGTGCTGCTCCCGATGCAGACGGCTCCTCTGCTGGCACTTCCTTACCTGGTTCGTCTGCACTCAGCGTTATGTACTCAGCCTTATGTACTTACAATATTTTAACTTGCAGAAATCGTGGTGTGTGTGTGCATGCATATGTGCTGGCCTGTATGTGTGTGTGTGTGTGTGTGTGTGTGTGTGTGTGTGTGCGTGTGTGTGTGTGCGTGTGTGTGTGTGTGTGTGTGTGTGTGTGCGCATTTGGTTGAATGTGGGAATACTGATGTGTGTGACAATTGTCTGGTAAATGTACATGTAAATATGTGGGGGGTTGGGGTGTAATTGAATAATCTGTTTTAATGTGTTTTTAATCTGTAAAGCACTTTGAGCTGCAATTTGTATGAAAAGCGCTTTATAAATAAAGTTTTGATTGATTGATATATTTCAAAATGCCACCATTAATCATGAATAAAAAAAAACATGTACAATAGGATGAATGATGTCTGGGCAGCACTGGAGTGAATGCAAAAATCATCTCGATGTAAAGCGCTTTGTGACTGTCCGTGAAAGGCGCGATATAAATAACGCTCTTCTTCTTCTTCTTCTTCTTGTATTTATTTTTTTACATTTATATACATTTATTAAGGGAGTGTAAATCTAAATGTGTGTTTGTCTCATTTATTTTGCTTTATCTTATACAGTTTTTTTTTTGTTTTAAAAGGAAAAAAAACAAAAAATGTTCCGTTTGACACACGCATCTATACTGTTCTCCGGCAGAGGGCGCCAGCGACCCGATTCACTCAAGTTCCAGCCCCCTCTACACGCCGTAGAAGAACAACTTCGCGCAACCCCTGGCCCAGCGAACACCGGAGGAATTTCACGATATCACCGCTGCTGGAGGGTGGCGATCAGAATAAAATATGGGGAACAGAGACGACGAGTATGACTTCTTATTCAAAGGTAACACGACTGAAGTGGTTCAAATAGATCACATAAACAAAGTCCGTAAAATGACTGGGCTGGGGTTTGAGCTAAACGTGCTAACGCTAGCTGCTCTAGTAAATGTCAGCTGTTAGCCGATCGTAGTCAACAATATCCACGCATTAGTGAGGAGTGTTAATGTTTATGGTTTTGTTTTATTCAGAGGAATTACATCTTTAGTATTGCCATCAGCTATTCCCGCAAGGCTACTGATGCACTTTATTGTCCCTACCAAAACAAGTATGTGGTGGTTTTAAAGTTGGCAAGAAATGGATTTGGATTTGGATGGATCGATGTGCGACATTTTTGCAAAGTTATATTCTCAAAAACGCATTGTTATTACATTTTATTCGCAGCACTGTCGCAATGCTGTGCAAGTTTGCCTGTTCGGATTGCCATAAATAGACCGTTATTAAAAGAGGAACATTAGCCAATAAAGTGTGTAGTATATTTGTCAGTTTCCTGTCTAAACTCTAAAGCCCGCGTGAGGAAGCTCATGTTTTACAGCACAATAAAAAAAAATTACTAAACATTAATATAATTAATAAAACATGACTGTAACAGAATTGTTTATCATTTTATTTATAATCCAAATAATATATCTCAACATTTCTCTATTCAGGAAAAAAACAAAATTAGAACAAAATACCTTAAATTACCTGTCCCTCCAAAAGCAAAAGATACTCATTATGAAATCTTATCAGGAGTCTACCCTTCAAATATTTTATTCATAAGTGTAAATTTCTAAAATGTAAACCCCCATGTCATGTCTTCCACAAACAACTCTGACTGTTCTTCTCCTCAATCCACTTCATGGAAAGCAAGAATGCTATAACTTTGAATGAACTTATTTTGGATTGTGACCCTTTTGACCCCTAAATCTTACATTTTTTAATGTTTTGTTTTATTTTATTTTCCTTTTAAACAATGAGCTGCTACTGCTACTACTACTGCTACTGCTATTACTACTACTACTACTACTACTACTACTACTACTACTACTACTACTACTATTACTACTTAACTTTCAATACTTCCCATTGCTTTTAGTAGTAGAATGTTGTTTCCTTCATCTTTACAAAAACTAAAGAAGAAAAGGCATTGAGAAACTGTTGACTCAGATTTCACAAGATTGCAGCTTCTTCCTGCTTCACTCCCAAATGGGTAAAGCCTGATAAGTTCACAGGATGGAAAGTCAGCACTTCAGCTTTGACTCATCCATGACTAACACGAGTCCAAAACTGGTTCAGTGTTGCATGCTTGAGGCGTTGTTCACAATAAAATAACAACCTCTATTTTTTAATCCAGTGGTGTTGATCGGAGACTCTGGAGTGGGGAAGAGTAACCTCTTGTCTCGTTTCACGCGAAATGAGTTTAACCTGGAGAGCAAGAGCACCATCGGAGTGGAATTTGCCACCAGAAGCATCCAGGTGGATGGGAAAACAATAAAGGCCCAGATCTGGGACACGGCTGGACAGGAACGCTACAGAGCCATCACTTCAGCGTTGGTTTCAATGTTGATTTTTACATTTTATCTGTGCTTTGGAAAGATGAGCCTGACTGACTAAATGTATGTCTTCTGAAGATACTATCGAGGGGCAGTGGGGGCTCTCCTGGTGTATGACATCGCCAAGCACCTGACGTATGAAAATGTGGAGCGCTGGCTGAAGGAGCTGAGGGATCACGCAGACAACAACATTGTCATAATGTTAGTAGGAAACAAAAGTGATCTACGGCACCTCAGAGCCGTGCCCACAGATGAGGCCCGAGCCTTCTCAGGTAATCTGACAGAGGCGTTTCAAATGAAACATGAGTATGTACGGTGCAAAATAAATATACGTACATTCATTCACTGTTTACTTTTTCAGAAAAGAATACTTTATCTTTTATTGAGACTTCTGCGTTGGATTCCACAAATGTAGAAGAAGCCTTTAAAAACATTTTAGCAGGTAGGAACATCTCAAATCATGACCATGCATCTCCTATGTGTTTTATGATGTCTCTTAATCTGTGAAATATTCAAGTAGTGATTAAATTGAATATATATTTGTGGTAGCAGAGGTAGGTGCAGCCGATGGCTCAAAATGTTTACTTTTGTCTTTACAGAAATCTACCGTATTGTATCTCAAAAGCAGATAGCAGACAGATCTGCCCACGATGAATCTCCAGGAAACAACGTAGTGGACATCAGTGTCCCGCCGACCACAGACGGCCAGAAGGGGAACAAAATGCAGTGCTGCCAGAGTCTGTGAGGCTCACGGGACACTAATCCATTCACCCAACATCACCTGTGCACTTTCTGTTCCCAAGGCCAAGCGCTTTGTTTCCTTTGGATATATCTACGTGTCTTTTATTTTATTGTACCTTTGATTTCTCATGTGCTCTTCTATTTTGCCATACAACCTGAATTGCCTTTGTCACTCATTGGTTACTCAAAAGTTACTCCAGTGCTGCAGCTGCCTGTGTCTTAATTTGCGCTGAATTTAGTTTTTAACTGAAGCTCTTGGGGCACTCAAGTCCCCCAATGGAAATATGTTGAACAAGCTGAATGAACCCTGATTTATATGAAGTTACAGTATTTCAATAGTTGCCACTAGATGGTGCTCACAACCAGAGACGCTGTTTAATGGATTTGACACGACAGTGCTGCCTCAACATTCTTCTACGTCTTTGAAATTATCATGCCAAATATGTTTTGTGTATTTATTGAAAATAGTTGGCTTCACTTGTTTTTGTTTTACCTCCAGTTAAACCATAACTTTTCAATAAAATGGTCAAATACGTCTTAATTCCTAAAACTGATTTATAGACATTAAATAAATGGTGAAATTATCTAGTCTTTCCAAAAATGAGCAGTGATTAAGGGAAGTTTCTCCAAGCAAAAACACAAGACATTTCAGCTAACAATGTGGTTTATTAATTGTAGTGTCAATTAGCAATTAAAATGCATGTTACATCTTTAACATGGCCCATCACTGGAGAACACAACCATGTTTCCCTTAAGAACCTACAGGAATATGCATGAGCATGAATGAACCATTTGTATCGCTGAAATAAAAGGACGCAAGTGCAATAGACTGGCTTTAAAAAGCTTTAGAGATACAAATTTATTATAGGTGCCTAACATTTAATTTATTGCTTTTAACAAGTTATAATTTACAATTTATCTTATCAGACCTGAAAGACACTGATGAAGACTTGCTTTGGTGTACTAGAATCTAAACACTCTCACACACAAGTTTGAAATTTCACCCAGTTTTTGTGAGTCAACCACCGCAGACCCAGGTTCATGCACAATAGGCGCAGTGCAGAAAATTTGAGGCAATCAGAAAATAATTCATAAAATCAAAAAACTAGTCTTAACCTGATGCAAAAGGCAGATTGAGTCTCACAGCTGATGACAAATTACTGACAAAAAGTGATCCCTCTCCACTCCATAAACGAGAACAGGTCAATGGAACCATCACAATAATAAGAATTCAATTCACTTCGCTTCAGGTTTGATGCCATAATAGCTTGTGTCGCTACTATGCAGCTGTAAAATACATTCAAATGAGAGGAAGACAAAGACTGATCAAAGAGGAACCCAGTAAGAGGAATGCGAGGCCACAGCCACATTTTTCTGAAGTTTGATTGACAGCAGCTGGATGCTCGAAGTGAAGCAGAGGTAATAAAGGTGTGTGAAGAGAGAGCCACGGGGGAGTCACCCGCTCTGACAGCAGGGGAGCTTGTTGCCCCGCTGCCCATCTGTTGTGGGAGGAACACTAATATCCACAACGTTATTACCGGGAGAGTCGTCATGTCCGGATCGATCAGATATCTGCTTCTGGGATACAATACGGTAAATCTCTGCAAAACAATAAGAACATTTAAGTTATTCGAAATCCTAGAAAGGCTCATTTTCAATCCTGTGTGAACACTGTACCTGTCAATATGCTCTTAAAAGCTTCTTCAACATTTGTTGAGTCCAAGGCTGATGTTTCAATAAATGAGACGGTATTCTTTTCTGGGAATTGAAGCAGACAATGTTACTTGAGGATGACAAAAGAACACTAAACATTGGCTTCAACTTTAAGTACCTGAGAAGGCTCGGGCCTCATCTGTGGGCACGGCTCTGAGGTGCCGTAGATCACTTTTGTTCCCTACTAACATTATGACGATGTTGTTGTCTGCGTGATCCCTCAGCTCCTTCAGCCAGCGCTCCACATTTTCATAGGTCAGGTGCTTGGCGATGTCATACACCAGGAGAGCCCCCACTGCCCCTCGATAATACCTGAAGAGGAAATTGGGCTGGTAAACATGACTTATTCACCAGCTTAGATTTGGGGGGGTAAAAATGTGTATGAACTAACGCTGAAGTGATGGCTCTGTAGCGTTCCTGTCCAGCCGTGTCCCAGATCTGGGCCTTTATTGTCTTGCCGTCCACCTGGATGCTCCTGGTGGCGAACTCCACTCCAATGGTGCTCTTGCTCTCCAGGTTAAACTCATTTCTTGTGAACCGTGAAAGGAGGTTACTCTTCCCCACTCCAGAGTCTCCGATCAACACCACTGCGATTAGGACAAAAACATTTGCATTGGATTAATATAAACATTTAAATAGGGACAAAGGAAAAACGTACAATGACATACTGCAGCTTTACATGGCACAATTACAGTAGTATTAGGACTGTGTTAGCATAATAAAAACTACTATTTATTGAACCTGTACCATGAGATCATTTTTCTTACTACTACTCCTACTCCTACTCCTACTCCTACTACTAATAATACTACTACAAATACAACTACAAATACTCTAGGATAACCTTGCATGAAGATTATATAGTCATAGCAAACCTAATATACAATTAAAAAAAAGCCAAAAGCAAATGGGCCCTCAATAGTGGTTCGGATTGGTCTTTCTAATTTACATTAACCGGTACTTCCTGAAAATGTATTACAATTTACCAACTAGTATCAGTCTTAATCATGATCACTATACTATATCAACGCGGGGAGGGATCAAAACAACGATTGCGAAGACAACGTTGCAGCTGGATGTTGTTTTTGCTACTTGAATAGAGCAGCTAACATTAGCATAACGAATGCTGCTGAGCTAATCGGGGAGTGACACTTCCTCAGTTTCTTCGATCGCCAACAACTTTCTAAAGACAAAATGACATGGTAAAACATAGCTGCGGACAAGTGAAATACCTTTAAACAAGTAGTCGTATTCGTCATCTCGAGCTCCCATCTTTAATAGTCCCTTTTTGAACGCTGTTTGAGAAATGAAAACAGACCCTGCTGCTCACTGGCGCAGATCAGGAAGGGACTGGGCACGTGAGCGTGACAGAGGCCGATGTGCCCAATCAGAGACGTCCTTCTGTTGACTGACAACCAAAGTTACCAATCAAATTCCTCCTCGGGTGAGAGGAACCAATCATGTTAGAACAAGGAAGCGATAGGAGGCACTCGAGCTTTTTGTTCTCTTATGAACGTGACGCCCTTATAAATTGGGCAACAGCCAAATATATTTTACACTGAAGAGTTACAGAGCAATGATATGTGTATGCTATGATTACAAAATAATGATCAGTTCGGCTTCACTGTGAAGATTAGGTCTTGGTCTCTTGGTCATAGTCAGCTGTTTATTGCATTTAATCTGAAGGGATCAGGAAATAGACAGGAGGCAGGTGTAGTCAGCCTGTACAATGTGATGAGCTCATTGTAGCGTCATCACACACCAGTTACACTCATCCCTCCACAATTAAGTATGCAAAAATAGTAATAACACCACCAATATTAACAATAATAATATAACACTGTTGTTGTTGTTATTATTACATAGTATGCCAAATCCCTACAGCGTACAATGCAAATAAAAAAATCCAAAACAAATTTTAAATCATTATTTGAATACCACTTGAATACAATAAAAAAGCGTCATTATCTTTAACTGTGCATCAAATCCTTGCCTTTGTACTTGTTTTATAATGTATTTGTGTAAATTGTTCTGCGTGTACTTTGAAATGTTTATTTAAAAAAAAAAAAAAAAACTTTCCCTGTATCTATGTTTACAATATAATTCAGGACTCTGCACTTGCTGTCTGTTTTCAGTGTTACTTGATTTCTTCTAACTTTCCTCAGATCCTTGTAAGCTGTATTTAATTAAAAATTACAAATAATGGAAAAGGGAGCAAGTAAAATAAATTGATAGATGCGATCCAAACATATTCCTAACTTTCCTCACACATTTCTTAAATCCTCCGTAGAGATGAGTTTATAAGCACATTTCACAACTGGCAGGGTCACTTTTTTGGGTCATAGTCATAGAAATACTATAAAACTAGCCTGCAAACCATGAAATTCACAATGAATGCTTTATAATGAGATGTGCAGTATTATTTCCACAAATGTTTAAGTTTGCAATATACTAAAGTAGGAAAAAACTAATTTCATTCCACTACTAGGACAAAAATCAGGTATAGCCCCTTTAAGTTGTTAAATGGTCAGGGATATACTTTAGTTACTTATAAAAATATGGCACACATTGATGATAAAGAACACATAGCTACATTTGATGATTTTTCAACAGCAAAAAAATTACAGGGCAACATTTTATAGAACATCTTTTATTTTGTTTTCATTCTGATTGAGTCCAGACACACACGCGCACACACATAGCCATCTATTTACCCGCACTCGTAAATAGATGTATGCACAACAGGTTCTACATAAATACACATTTCTGATCTGCATATTCATTTGGAAATCATGCTATGTCTCGGCAAAGGACTCTCTCTATTGGATGAGGGCACACAGCGAAAAACACGTACACAACAAACACAGCAGAACAGTTGAAAGAATCTCTATAGACTCTCATGTTTTACAGCATACAGTAGATCCCACAAAACTGTTCGTTATTTTTGGGGGGGGATTTACTTTTTTTTCCTTTTTTTTTTACAAAGAAAACAGCTCGAGATTAAAGACCTAAAATGTACAGCGGCTGCCTCTTATTGAACACACAAGAATATAATACAGAAACTGTCGTAGATTGCAATTGTTTCTTGCCCAGCAGCAAAAATAAAAACAAAAATAGAAATGATATTCTCCGATTCAAATGGAAAATATATTTGTATATCTTTATATATGTATTTATAATTTTATGTACACATTCTCAGGAGCACGACTACGGACTAAATTAAATACAACAGCACGAGTGAGAAAATCAACAGGCCTACGTTTCTCAATAAGGCATTGAACTGAAAAGCTTACACAATATTGCTGCTTGTATCAATCCTGTGTTTACAACTGCACATCGAGTGAACCAAACTGTTCGACATCTCGGTTGATACTGATATGTCCTGCTATTTGCAACAAAATCACACAGAAAATCAACAACAAACTTTACAAGTGTGAATGAGATACTTAAATGGAAAGAGTAGTAAACTTTAGATTGGTCTGAAAGGAAAATCCAATAGGGTCTGGTCTGATTCTGGATAGAAAATTTTGAAGGAAAAAGGCACCAAAAATTAAAATACAGGTGCAGGGCCGTCGACAGGGGAGGAGGCCATTTTCTGTGTAAAAAAATCTAAAATGGGGGAGGGGAGGGGGGGCATGTAAACCCGTTTGCCCCGGGCCCCGGCAGGTCTGTTGACGGCCCTGTACAGGTGCATATCAGTTTCTAAAAGAGCACGGTGGAAATGTAATTATTTCAATGGTTCAATTCAGTACAAGACTCAACCAAGCAAGAAAAAATACACAATATATGCTAGAACTTAACCCTGTACAAAACAAAATGGTCATTAACACCCGACAGGACAAAGCCAAATCTTACACATCGTGATTTCGGGTCCCCACTTCACACAGTAACGTCTTCCCCCCCTTAATGCAGAATAGTGGGTTCAGGAAGTACCCCTTTATTTATTCCTTATGTTATGTTGAAGTTTGATGCTGAATGTTCAAATTATTGTTACTTTACTCTTCAAAACAAATTTTCACTAGAGGCCATTCCTTTCTGTATCACGGGCAAGGGATGTAATTGACACATTTTTCCCCAAACATTTTAAATAGAGGTTTTTAAAGCATAATCAGTGTAGACTTTCTTTTAACCAATAAAATGAATGTATTTGCCGCACAACAAGGTAACATAATTTAACCTCTTAAACCCCAACAGGCCCAATTTGGGTCCTGGGGAAGAAAAGAGACAGAGAGAGGGGAAGGAGAGATCGAGAAGAAGGAAAGAGGGTGAGAGGAAGGAGAGAGAGAGGGGAAGGAGAGAGAGAGGAAAGAGAGAGAAGGAAAGAGACACAGAAAGGGGAAGGAGAGAGATTTTAGTGCCCAATTTGGGTCCTATAGGGTTTAAGAGTTTAAAAGAGGTTGGAAAACATTCTCTAACCACCATAGCCGCACATTTTAATTATTATCACTACAGATGGAAAGCATATGGCTACATCTCTGGCGCATTTGCACAAAGTAACTGTGCTGAGTGTCCATTAATGTGCACTGTCCTCGCCAAACAAACAAGTAAAGAAAGAAACATTTCCACATATTCCTTAATGACATTTTTGGATTTATCGGTTTCGTCATTTTTGGCCCGTCGCGTCATAATTTTAAGCCCTCCTTCGGAAGAGCAAACATTCAACCCATCCGTGAATTGACACTGTGTGTGATGACGTACTGAGGGATAAACTTATACAAAACGACCTGCCAATACTAAAAAACACAAATTGTCAAATACCTAATGATGAGGTGAGACGATGAAGAGAGTTGTCACTGAAATGTGGAGAGTATGCAAACATGTAAACAAGAACCATGAAGATTATTCTTTTGTGTGTCTAGCCTTGATGAAAGACACAGTAAGCATGTGAGGACAGGACACAGCAAATATGAAATTCTCCCAGTCTGGAAAATGTATGTAAAAAAAAAACAAAGTGACAAATGCAATAATATTGAATTCACATGAAAAACACAAGAAGAGTAAAAACTTAAGTACTTTCATTTTCTTTGGGTGCAAATAAAGACAGAAACGTTCAGTTGATGGTGAAAAGTAACAATAAATAATTAAAAAACACCTTGAATATAAATATCAACCATGTTTATAGTGTAACGTGTTGAATCCATGATGGGATATTCACTGTTTCGAGTCCCCTTTAGGCCCACCTTTAGTACTTGGCACATTAACATCAGTGAACTCTCTGTACACTGCTTTCTGCTGGTAAGACATAGCACACGGTTTACAAAAGTCAGCCCCCGGATTTAGATATTCAGTAAAATGTGGGGTCCGTGATCGATTTTTTCAGTGACTTTAGAAGATGGGACAGGAGTGAGTGAAGGAGGAACGTGACCCTTTTGATGCCAGACAGACGCGAGGTTTATGGTACACTTATTACACATATTTATTTACTCAGCGGTTTCGGTTTTTCATCGCGGTCGTCCTCACTGTCAGGATCCTTCACTCGGGGCTAGAGTGGCCTTTGACCCCAGGAGTGATACCTTTTTAAATTTCAAGTTTATAAAAAAACCCGCTGGGGATCCTGGTGCTACTGAGGTTTAGATCTGAGACCGACGACTCCAGATGTTTGTGTCTCTCTCTCCGTCAGGACCAAGGTTTACTGCGGAGGAACAGAAAGACAGATTAGCGTAGTGGTAAATATGTGCAACATTTACATACAAGAAGTTAAGAACAGTGGAAGTGGGTTTGTTTTGGCCCAGTGGTTATTTTAACTTTTGGGATGACGCTGCGCAATTCATCGCAATCGGATGGATACATTGAGCAAATCACAAAGACTGCAATTATTTAGGCTACACCATATAAACAAAATGTCTTCTTGGGGTCCTGTCATGAACAATATAAAACCTGCTAAATCCTATAGTTTAGGCCTGTACAAACATGTTCTCAAATACAGTGAAGAAAGTAAGTATTTGAACACCCTGCTATTTTGCAAGTTCTCCCACTTAGAAATCATGGAGGGGTCTGAAATGTTCATGGTCGGTGCATGTCCACTGTGTGAGAGATAATCTAAGAAGAAAAATCCAGAAATCACAATCTATGATTTTTTAACAATTTATTCATGTGATACAGCTGAAAATAAGTATTTGAACACCTGTCTATCAGCTAGAATTCTGACCCCCAAAGACCTGTTATTCTGCTTTTAAATAGTCCAATTACACTCTCAATTGCTCCAACAGTTGTCCTTTTCTCACCAGACTGCTTGGCAATTGCCCCGTAGCCCTTTACATCTTTGTGAAGGTCTACAGTTTAGTCTCTGGTGTCTTTGGTCTTGCCCATGTTGGTAGTTAGACTTTTGACTGATTGTGGGGTGCACAGGTGTCTTTATGAAAGCTAAGAACCTCAAACAGGTGCTACTAAATTAGAATCATGAGCAGAGTGTAGTTGGACTATTTAAAAGCAGAATAACAGGTCTTTGAGGGCCAGAATTCTAGCTGATAGACAGGTGTTCAAATACTTATTTTCAGCTGTATCACACAAATAAATTGTTAAAAAATCATAGATTG
>OMNZ01047963.1:0-10838 GCA_900303255.1 Lesueurigobius sanzi | reverse complement strand
AGGGTGGAGGGGGGGGGGGGGGGGGGGGGGGGGGGGGGGGGGGTGGGGGGGGGGGGGGGGGGGGGGGGGGGGGGGGGGGGGGGGGTGTAGTCAATGAAAAAAATAGTTTACATTTGAAGCTTCTAAAACATGAAACATATGAACACAATACTTCTGAAGATGTAATTTCGTCTTTTCCTCTTCATATTCATATAAATACTACAAAATCCGAACAATAAAATAACACAAAAGTATTGAAATACATTGTTGTGTATTTCAAAACAATAGGATTTTTAATGCCAATTTACTTTGAAGTAAATTATAATACTGAACTAGTTAAACTATTATAAATAAAAGTGCAAATCCAGTCTGTACTGTAATGAGTTGAATTATACTGAACATCTGCACAGCGCCACCTTCTGTTCAAGAGTGGACATGATGATGATGAATGATATTAAATCAGACAAAAAAAACTATTTGTCTGGACGCCGACGAGTAACGAGAGCTGTTTTTCAAACTGTAGTGGAGTAGAAAGTATTATATTTGTTCGTCAAATGTAGTAAAAGTAATATTACTCAAGTAAAGTACAGATCCTCAAAAAGTAAATTTACTTTGTTACTGACGACCACTGAAACTCATTTTTACCTACAATCATCTTAGAAAAGCATCTAAGTACTTTGTTCTTACCCACCACTGGAAAAGCATCAGCATCGCTTATCTCCATGACATTATGATTATGATTTTTGAACATTTCTTTTTTTCTCAATTAATAAGACACTAATTACCATTGATTGCAACAAGCCGCCAACTCACTGAACTCATTTCTCAAAAACAGGACTCTTTTGTCAAAACCTTGAAGACAGCACTTAGCAGTCTTTTATTCCTTAAGGTTGCACGATTTCTCTCCTGACATCTCAACCTCCCTCTGTGTTATCTCAGCTCTTTATCTGACTGGATTTGACTCTGGGGCTGCGTTGTCTGCCAGTTACAAAGTCTCAGTCTCAGTTTGTCCAATCACCTCCTGGGGAGCTCAGAGGAAACTGATCGTGGTGAGGATAGAGAAGTCACGCTGTCTCTGCCCATTTGTGTGTGCACTCCAAAAGGCAGTGCACCAACGCTCTCACACAGCTGGTCTGAGATGAAACATTCAACACATTTAAATCAGGGGTGGGGAACCTTTTTCACATTAAGGGCCAAATCATTTTTTATAAAGTACTCCAAGGGGCTTACATTACAGACCAATCCGCTCTCGACAGTTCCCCGACCTGCTCCCAAGGGTCGCTCTACGAATGACCACAGAGAGATTCTCATGGGTCCTCTCCTCTGACCCCTCCTCGCCGCATGCACACAAACACGATGGGTACAGCAGACCACTACTATACTACCACATGTCGTCTCGCCTCACACCACGTTGAACCACGTGAACAGCTCACTGCAGTTTTGGGCCAGTGCTGCGCTCTGGTTATAGGCTAAATAAAATCAAAGGCATTCCACACATGGAACAGCCAGGCATTTCGCCCCAGAGGGTAAACTGTGACACATGCTTTTTCTGCTGCAGCGCCCCTAGTGGCTTTTAGCCCGTAAAAATATTTCAATAAGCTGCATCTTTGTTTTGGGCACAGTGAAAAAAGTAGCGGCTTATAGGGTCGGAAGATACAGTATACTAAATATGACAAATACCTTGGGGGCCTGGTCAATGGTCTCGCCCTGAGGTCTGACGTTCCCCACCCCTGATTTAAATATTAAACGTGAAGTATTAAATGGTGATTTTTGGTCAAATCTGGCTTTATACTGATTGTATGTTGGTTTTAATTGCCAATACAACTCTATGGGAGAGAAACAGTTTTTGAAAGAAATTTTCTAAAAGAAATTGGCCAAATGTTTTCCCTGATCATTATTCGGTAGTGATTGGATTCACAAACCTGACATATTATTCTTTTGGCTGAAAGTATTTTCTTCTGGCCAACATCATGCACATGATTTTGAATATTGTCACCACTTTTGAACACCTTTATGAGAAAATAAATAGACCTTAGTTCAGATGTGCTGACAGAGAAGCTGCCCTCCACCTCAATTTTAAACTATACGCTGTTTAGGAGTGTTGTGCCTACTAGTTTTACAACTACATTACCACAGTTACCACAATTACTCTTTACTGCCACTTCTTCAACTATCACTTTACAATATCCTCCTGATGAGCTCAATGAAAAGCATGTATCTCCAGATATCTGTGCGCATCGTAGGACAAAGTCATGCTCCAATTTTAGTGCTCTCCTCCCATTGCTCTACAGAAAGCTGCAAATGTCAATAACCCCCCTGGCCGGTGAACACCCCAGCAATCCTATCATCAGCGCACAAAAATGGAGGGTTGTCAAAACAAAACAAAGACGGTTTTCTGAAAGAGCCTGACATTTCAGCTCTATGTGACGAGAGAAAAATGGACTTGAATGTCACATTTTTATACAGTCTTCCACAGCTATGGCAGCTATTGTTGAGTGAGGTAGTATCCTTGGCACGCTGCAATTTGGTTGAATGCAAAAAGGCAAATGCATGCACAATTTTGACACTGGAGGCAAAACTACATTTTTTTTCATTCAATTTTTAGGTTCTGGGCCAGTTCGCTCTCTTAATGTACTGTATATTTTCAAGACTTTATCGAAACACGTAAAGGTGGCACGAATAAAATGCAGTTTTGAGGCTTCGATGAGGACGAGGTGGGTAAACGTCCAGCTTAAACAGGGTGGCAACAGGAAGGGAGAGAGCGGGGAGGTGTGGTCCTGCTCCCGAACTTAAAGAGCAACTAAACACCAAACCAACTTTTTTTTTTTGCTGGTAAACTGTATAAATGGGTGTGTATTGTCTACAAAATTTGGACATTTTAGTGCAAACTTGCTCAAAAGTGTCCTTAAAGCCTAAGAGTAGCCCTCTAGAGGTTTAACTCATCACCTGTATCTATTCCATTTGAATTTCACGGTTAGCTGGTGAGGTAGAAGTTGTGCTGTCGGTAGAAGTCTACGTCATCAGCTCTGCCACGCCTCTTCATCCTCTCTAACGCAGTGGTATCACTGTGGCTCCTCCCCCGTAGCCAGTTGGAGTTGGATTAGCGAGCACGCCTCTTTCACGGCAGATTTAAAATTTTTGGTGTGGGTGGAGTATAAGGCTCTGGCACGCCCGTTTAGGCCCCTCTTTAAGATATCTTATCTTCATTTATTGCACAGATTTAACGTTTCTCCATCAAACTATATGGAAAAGGCATTTTTCTCACATTGTGGCGACATCTCCACTTACTTTAGTAGCTCCTATAGACTCCAAACTTTCCAGTCTTGTGCTACAATATTTTGAAGGTTTGTTCACAGGGATTTTTCAATGTTTAGTTCGTAGCCTGAATTATCGAGTTTTGAGCCCTTAAAAACACTTTTGATTTGAAATTTTACAGATTTATTCACTAATAACTAAGTTATTCAGTTTATTTGTAGCTGAGAATATAAACAATTCTATCCCAGGGAATGGCTAAATGGTGACTGTAAGTATTCCACAGTGCCATATACAGTTGTGGCCAAAAGGTATGCATTTCATAGAATATGGATGATAACACAAAAACCTTTATTTCACTCATGTTAGTGGTTGCATGAAGCTGTTTTTTACTCAACTAGAAACTAGCCAAATGTCCCTGATCAAAAGTTTACATATTGTGCATCTTGAAACAAACATCACATTTTTCAGAGAGTCCTATATTTCACGTTATTGAAGGTCATGTAAACATTAGATCAGGGACATTTGTATGTCACAACTGTATGCTACTGTATGCAAATCTCTTGCTGGGTTATTGTTTCTCGTCAGTGTGCCCTTCTGAGTTCAATCAAATGTAAATGTGGCAGCTATACACCAGATAAAGTCTAAGGTTGAGATGATAAAATGATAAGTGGCGATAAAGAGCAGACTGTTAATACTTAAGAGAGACCATTGCCAAAAAGAAGTCTGCACCTTCAGCTTCTTGATTTATAGAGATATATTCCCATGCCTTCTGTGCCATAAATCAGTCTGTATTGTTTCTGTTTTGTGCCTGGAAGAATAAAAGACCATTTTTCATCTACAGCACCCCTGACCTTGGCGATCGCTTTTGGAGAGCAGTTCATAAAGCATTAGTCCTGCAGCCCATTGGCACTTCAATGAAAGATAGTGAGTTTAGTTATACATTTCTCTGTGCACAATAGGACTCAGAGGCTCGGCTGCCCATTTATCACCAAATTGAATCGATGCAGTTCATAAGAGGATTTGTATAGATCACTGCGACTTTGAGAGATAGTGGTTTTTCTATTGGTAAAAAACACTTCCGAAGTAAGTACAGAAGATGACGGCTTTAAAATATTCAAAGCCATTTTTAGAGATACAGTATATGCTCGGTTAGAAGTGTGTGGGAGCCAATGGGCGAGGATGGTCCTTCTCTACTATGACCCTCTATACACTTAAATTGAGAAAAAGGCATTAACTGTATTCCAAGTAAATTAAGATTTGTATCTAAGTTCAGGAGCAATTGATGTTTTTTTTTTAATTTAGGGGCAAAAAACTAAGATTTCTTTTTGCAGTGTGTCTTACTTTTACAAAGAAAGTCAGGATGAAGGGTGGGGGAATTGACTCATTTATGGGAATATATATCTATCCAAAATTAAATAACAACAACAGTATATTGAATTGAATTTTACTGCAGGTTCAGTCCTGTCTATTGTGCCATAATAGGTGAAAAATAAATCAATGCTCAACTCATCAACTTATTACTATTGGGAGTTTCTCTTGATTGTACAGTACCTCATGTTGTAATGTTGAGCCTTTAAAGGTCATCTGTGAGAGCACGCTGCTGACCCCAGTGAATCTGCTGGGACTGGAACACCCCCACTACTGTAATAACTAACAAACACAATAAAATTGCAATTAAAAGATGTGTTACAGACTCATAGCACTTGCTAATAGAGCTTGGAAATGTACAGTGGTGTAAAAAGTACATATATTATATTGGATGCTTTAACTTTACTTAAGTACATTTTATGATGAATATCACATTTTAACAAAAAACATGGTAAAAGTATTTCTCGTTGTGGTTTACACACATGTATTTTCACAGTGAAGAACAGTCGGTGAATATAAAGCTGCAGTAAAGTCGTTCTGATCAGAAACATCAACATTTTTAAGTCTTAAACACCAGCGGCTCATTCAGTCTCCGTTTGATCTGATTCAGACCTAATTTAGACTGGGTTTAGACCTGGTTTAGAACTAGTTTATGGTTTAGACATGATTTAGACTGGATTTAGACCTAGTTTAAATAGGGTTTAGACCTGATTTATACCTAATTTAGACTGGGTTCAGACCTAGTTTAGACTGGGTTTAGACCTGGTTTATAACTAGTTTATGGTTTAGACATGATATAGACTGGGTTTAGACCTAGTTTAAATAGGGTTTAGACCTGATTTATACCTAATTTAGACTGGGTTTAGACCTAGTTTAGACTGGGTTTAGACCTGGTTTAGAACTAGTTTATGGTTTCGACATGATTTAGACTGGGTTTAGACCTGGTTTAGAGCTAGTTTACGGTTTAGCCCTGATTCACACCTAGTTTAGACTTGGTTTGACATGAAAGTTATTCATGAAAACACTATACAAAAACATACAACTGTTTCAATACTTTAAAAAGAATCTATGTGAAATACTTTTTGCTAAATGTGTACACATTTAATCTGCTCCTTTTACCTTTATAAGTAAATTTATTGCTCCTGTATCTGTACTTGTACTTCTTCCACGGCTAGAATTGTGTGGACAAAACGATTTCTGGCATGGTAAGCATTTGTACACCACTCTTTTCTCTTTCTCTATTTTTTGCTCTATTTTCAATCTGTGACTGAAGGAGCTAGATAAGATTAAATTGCTATACACCGTCCAAACTCATTTTCTACCACATTCCTTTTGTCACGGTTCTTCCCAGGGATGACTTTATACTAAGCACGTAACACACCTTCCCAAGGGACGGAGCATGCTGTTACATTACAGCTATCTATAGTCTTCTCACATTCCCAGTGTTTGCAATCAATACGCTTTATAATCAGGAGGTTTTTCGTTGCGCAGTGGGCTATTATTTCAAATATCTAGAGCCAAATTTCAAACCACAATTTGAAGAAGAAAATGACTTTTGACATAATCTCCTTTTATGAAAATCTGAGTGCGAATAAATGAAATGCACCAAAACTCTACCAACGGTTGTTTTTCTCACTTGCCCTTTGCTTGAACACATCCATCTTGAGTGCTTGGTCGCGTGGCGGTGGACAACAGCTGTCCCAGTAGAGAGGAGGAAGCCTGACATTGAACTAAATCTGCCCGGATTGCTGTGCAACGCTGGTGTCTTTTGTAGATGGTAAAAGGTTTAGATAATCTTTCCAAACTGAAGGTGCAGGTTTTGGCAGGCCACCAAAAACCACTCAGGGGCATTCAGGCCCACGCTAAAATTCTATAATGTTCAACACAAATATAACTCGAGCAAACTGAAATAAGAAAGGGAGTAACTGGTTGTGCCTGTATGGGTGTTTGTTACAGATAATCTTCTAATAATTCATGAAGAAGGCAAGTCAAGTTCTCAGTCGTACAGGAGACGTCCATCGTAGGCAAAGCTTCTTCAGTCTGTACTCTGTAGTTGAACTGTAGGACTTTTCGTTCTTTATCCCAAGAACTGACTAGGTTCTTGGGATAAAGAACGAAACAACTACAGAGTACAGATGAAGACTGAAGAATCTTTGCCTAGCAATGGTTTGCTTGAAAATGGCAATTCAAAGCAAAATTAGTACAGAAAGTCAATGACTGTAGCTGTAGACTGTAGACATAGTGTAGACATAGAGTAGACATAAATGATGCATGATGAATGCATCATTTACTAAAGTTTAGACATTCTGAATGACCACATTAAAATAACATGTAAACTTTATAGAAGTCTGTTTCTCGTTCACTTGGAGCACAAACATGAAATCCCAAAAGCTGCGGGCATTACAGCAAACTTCAAAATTCAAGCTGCTCAAACACAATGTCATAAACCAGGCTCCTTCCTGCTGTGTGCGATGCCCATAACCAAACCAGTCCAGATGGAAATGTGCTCAGACGCCCCAGAGGTTTGTATGTGTCAGGTCTGTGCAGAGCTGACCGGCTTTAACAGCCCCTGAGACCCAGGAGCCCCTCACCTGGTCTTGAACCAGAGCCAGGTCCTCCTCTCTCCCTGGGCTCTCATAGAACAGACCCTGGATCAGTGACGGATCAGGCAAATTAGAGCTGACATGTGCCGGGCAGCTGGATCGGACCACAGACACGAGGGACTACAGCAGGTGTTACACATGAATGATTCATCTGCACTCACTGCATACACTGTATAGGGCAAGTGCTGAAATCAAAGATGGCTTCTCATGATATAATTGTGCTGGATGTCTTTATATTGACTTACTAATTGTATGTTGTGCCAGCTAAGAGAAAAAGCTTTAGATGACTCCTCGCCAGATCTTGAGAAGGCCCTTAGGGGGTTTCTATAAGTCTGGACATGCCCCTGGAAGACTCCTTTTAGAGGCTGCTCTGTGACGCCCATTATTTCTAAAAGATTGTCCCAGTAGCTTTGAAGTATGGGTCAAAAGAAGATTGTGGGGTCAGCAAAGTACCATTGATTCATGGTATGACTCAATTAAAACAGGTAAATGTATTCATTTATGAAGTGGTGAGTTGAAAGTTACATTATCAAGTAAGATACTTCATGCAGCAAAGACATTCATTAAAGTAACAATATCATTAGAAAGACAAAATTAGTTGTGTAACAATGTTAGGCAGACATTTCTTCAATCATTTTGAGGTTAAACACTTACAAAGGAAAAAGACTGAAAGTGCTTTACTTCTGTCTCACAATAATACCTCCTAATACAGTATAAGCAAGATTTAATACTATAATAGTTACTATTTTCCAAAGCGTGTTCATAACATGGTCCTTCCATTGCTTCTAGGTCCGCTTTCCCCTCAGTCATAGTTACTGGCCACTGTCACTGACCAGTGAAGTGTTAAATTCATTCCTTCTAAACTGTTTAAGTGCTTTCTTTTCGATCAGACCAGTTTAGGTTTTTCTGCATAACTGACAGTTTCGATTGCTCACTTTCTGCAATCTTCCTCAGTTGGTCACATGATGTTGATGATTGAAAAGAAAGTACTTAAACAGTTTACCACTAGAAGATCAAATTAACTTCTTTGGACTACATTCCTTCTAAAGTAGTTCTCATGTCTAGAAAAACACATTTATTGTATATAACTTTCACACCAAGTTATATACGATAAATGTGTTTTCTGACAAAAACAAATACAGTTCCTTAAAATATAATATAGTCTGTTTCTGCAAAACTACTACCTCATTCAATTCATTTCGCTATGATTAAGAAACGATTCCTGTTTGCTCACAAGAAAAACTCAACTGAACATGTTTCTTTTATTTGCTGAACAGAAGACTTTGTGAGGCATTTCAATTTATTCCCCCCTCAAGGATGGTCCAAATCTTATTACCACCTGAAAGACTGGCTCGTGGGGAGGGAGACATTTCTCGACCCAATTTAAACCTGCCTCTGTCCAATTCTCACCAAACGATGCAACCTGCGGACGAGAGGGCAGCGTCTTATCGCAGAGCTCCACGGGGCAAACAAGCATCCAGCTCTCTGTCTAACAAGAGCAAACACAAACAAGGCTTCTGCGGATAACTTCAGCCATTTATTCAACGTTACCCTGTGCATTTCCTCATATACACGCACAATGAGGGCATCTGTTGTCATGATACTAGAGCCAAGTGACAGACTGTTAGAACTGGCATCATGGTCTTGATCCTCCTCACTGTCAATCAAGGTGTGTTCCTCTTAGACATTGAGTTCATTACAGACTCTGTCGTCTTACCATCTGATTGGTTAGAAATGCTTGGTAAGAGATGGCGGGTTCGCGTTGTTGCTATGGTCCAGCTCTTGTAAGGTTATACTGAATGGTTCTGCAATGGTTCATTTACAGCTGAAGTAAACACAACACGGTCGATTTAACCTGGGCTAGAGTGGTGATTCACAAACCACTCAGAGAATAATTGTGTTTCAGGAGTATTACGTTTGATGAATAAAAGCAACCTGGATCAGCGGTAAACTAAACCTATAAATTAATGAACTCCTATCTGGCATTATACAGGTTTTATGACTGGATCGTGACTTTACCTGGTCTATATAAAGCTAAACTATGAAGTAACCATCAATTAATCAGAAAATTAAAAGGTAAATAAATTAGTATTGCCCAGCAAACCAGTACTAAATAAAGCTTGAACCAGGACAAAATCAACTTATATCACTATGACTAAATCAGTTTCTTTTGTTTCCCTCTTTTAGCAATTCCAGAAGAAAGAACACGTCTAAACAATATTGGGTTAGAAGACTGAAGACAAATTCAACAAACTCCAAATGATAAATCAGAATGTAAACTGCTAAAGCAACGTGAGTACATGGACCACAGTTTGAGAACCTCCTGGAAATTGAGCCCACAGCACCTAAAGGAGGATCACTATCAATCAGCAATTTTCTTCTTCTCACATCCCCTTCATTCCCTTTGCTTCCCCTGTGATCATCCGCTAATTGCACAAAACTTACTTGCAGCAACATGGCTCTCCCACACACACGTCCACACAACGTGCCCTCCATTTGTTTTACGAGTTTGTTTAAGTCACGACACCCACTTGACAGTCTGCACAGTCAGCTGAGGCTGAGGTTCACCTTATGGCAGGACAATCACAGTCAATTTAAAAAGCCTACGCTCCTCGTCTCCTCGTGGAGGGTGGCTCAATACTTACATCTAGTGGCGAAAGATGTAATTACACACAGAGTAGAGTAAAGGTGGCCACACACTAGAGGATTTTTAGCCAGATTTTTAGTCTTAGGAGGCGTGGTTCAATAAAAATTTCTCTCATGGCATGATCTGTGGTGAGACTTGTGTCCATGTGTGTGTGTGTGTGTCCTCATGTCTGTCCTTAAGTGTGTGTCTTTGTACAGATCTTTAGTCTCAATAGATCCTCTAGTGTGTGGCCACCTTAAAGTAAATAGTGGTATTAGCAAAATAATGAAGGAAACTGGATCATAGTGAGAAAAATCACCCTTAACCGCTCTGTTGTGTGTTGCTTTAAAACTCTGGATACACTTGTGGCCAAAGGTTTCTGTCAGGGTATGCATCTAATAATATTCTATGAAAGATAACACAAAAACCTTTATTTCACTCATGGTTAGTGGTCAGTGTTGGGGAGAATACTTTGAAATTGTATTCCGTTACAGAATACTGAATACTTGTCTTAAAATGTATTTTGTAACATAATCAGTTACTTTGCCCAATCAGTGTACTGTATTCTGAATACTTAGATACTTTCACCTTGCTTTGCTTTATATTTTTGCATAAATGTGGTGAAAGATTAAAAATATGTAGCAACACATTTACACCTGTCTCTTCTTTCTCTCTTCTTTCATTCTCTCTCTTTTTTCTTTCTCTCTCTCCTTCCTCTCTCTCTCTCTGTCTCCTCTTTCTCTCTCTCTCCTCTCTCTCTCTCTCTCTCTCTCTCTCTATCTCTCCCTCGCCCTCTCTCTCTCTCCCTCTCTGTATTCCTTTGGTATTTGAAAAGTAACTGTATTCGAAATACCCTCAAATGAGAGAGTATTTGTACCTGAATACAGTTACTCATAATGAGTATTCTGAATACATATTTTAAATACATGTATTTAGTTACTCCCCAACACTGTTAGTGGTTGCGTGAAGCCATTTATTATCAAAAAAGGCTGATTGTTTAATTTTTT